>CANSZD010001024.1:0-52500 GCA_947648045.1 Beta corolliflora | reverse complement strand
AAACCAAAACCCCAAGGGAGGGTTTTTAATAAAAAAAAAAAATAAGATATAATTTTTTTTTTTGCTAAAAAGAAAAAAACCCTTTGTACATGCTCTTATGTTTATGGGTATATATGTTTAATTTTTACACCTAATGTAAGCAGGTGGATACCATTTTAATTCAAATCATTCGCTTGCTTGGATGACCTTGACAAAGAGCTTTATACATATGCAATGAGAGTCCGTCAATGGTATGGCTGGCATTTTAATTCAAACAACATATGCAGAAATTGTACAAGACAATATGTTGTTTGCTAAGGCAGTCAAGTTAATGGGAACTTGTGGTAATGTTACTGCAAAGTTGGACTTCTCTCGAGGTAGACACTCCCATTGATGCATGTCTGATGAGAAGAGACGAGAGAGGAAGGAGTAGTGTAAACTGTAGACTAAAGAGGGAGGAGAGAGGACAGGGGGGAAATAAGGAAGTTTACTTCATTGGGAACATGTTTTGAGGGGAAAAAGCTTCAAATTTTTATGGTGAGCAATAAAAATGGAGAAAAGAGAGGAAAAGAGGAACAGAGAAGAAAGAGAACAAGAAGAGAGAAGAGGGGAAATAAGGAAAAGAGCAAAAAAAAAAGGAAAAAGAAATGAAGGCAATAGTCACTTGACACGTCACCCCGTGACCGACATTTACCTATAGTTCTAGGTAACATTTTAATCTAACCTAATTAAAGTTAATGAAGCTAGAAAGTAGACTTGGTCAGAAATAATCAAAAGGTAGACTTAAAATGAGAAGATCACGCAAAGATTGGCTTATTTAAAATAAATTTTCCTAGAAAATAAGGGCGAAAACAAAGGAAGATAAGAGAGAATTCGTAATTTTCAAAAACATTAATTCCACGGAACTTTATTGTTGACTAATTCGATTCATTTGATAGAACTGGATCTTAGTGGAAATGGATTTTTAGGTAGGTGGTGTTGGTTTTTGCTTTCAGATTTCAACTATGCAGCTTTCTTAGAGGTTCATTTTTGTAGGAAGATTTGTTTGGGATATATTTGAGTAGATTTTCATTGGATTCTAAAGGTTAATAGTTATAATTTTTAGGTTAAAAGTTATTTTTTGGGTTAATAGTTACAATTTTTAAGTTAATAATAATTTTTTTTAGTTGGTTATGGTGTTTGGGTAACTAGTTATGATTATTGAATTGGGTTAATAGTTATGTTTATTTATTTATTATAAGTTATGATTTTCAGGTAATTAGTTATTGTTTTCATCGTAATACATGATTTTGGGTAAATAGTTATGTTGTTATGGTTATTAGTTAAATTTTGAGGTTAATAGTTATGATTCTGGATAAATAATTATATTTATAAGGTTAATAGTTATAGTTTTTAGTTATTAGTAATTTATTAGTAATTTTTTACACGTTATTAGTTATAGTTTTCATGATATAGTTTTCGGGATAATATATGGTTTCGGATAAATACTACATAGTTATGGTTTTCTTGTTATTTATTATGGTTTCCTGGTTAATATTTATTGTTTTGGATTATTAGTTGTTGACCCAATTAGTTTTGATGATGACAAACTAAAGTAATTAACTAACATGCTTTTGAGTTTTATGTGTGCAAGATTCATATATTAATAAAGGTGCCTCATGAAAGAAGTTGTTCCTAATGGAAATTCCAAGAAGAGTTGAAGTTCCTGAGTTGGACTCCAAGATAGAAGAGTTGAAGTTCTTGAGTTGAAACTCCAAGCTAGAAGAGGAGAAGTTATTGCGGGAGAACTCCAAAAGAAAAGATGTCAGAGTTTACTATGAGGCATTGTGTAAAGGAACAAAAGTATGATGGATCTATGGAACTAAAACTAGAATAGTACATCGGATCAAGGAACTGTTCCCGTGGAACAAAGCATGTGTTCCCTTGTTAAGGGAACTGCGTCTAAAGGAACAAGTAAAACTAAATCTGATTAAATTAACTGACATAATAATGTGTGCTATTATGTAGGAGTCAAAGATTACGTGATCTTATTGATTGAGTTAGTTTTGTAATTAAATCGAGAAGATAAGATTTTATTTGGGATTTTATTTAAAGTAAATATCTTTTAGTGTTTTAATCTAAATAAAATATCTTTGATGATTATCCTTTATAGTTAATTTAGGATTAATATTCTAAGTTAATTAGGAGTCTAAAATTAATAAGATTGAGCCAAACATCACATCTTTCATTAAAGAGCAACATGAGTTATTTGGTTTGTTCCTTGAGTTGTGGAACATAGGAGCTCTTCAGATCAAAGAACAGCAACGTTTAGGAATTGTACTTTGGCTAGATACTAAAAAGGAGAATGGTTTATAAGTAAAACTGATTTTCTGTTTTGAGTATTTTAAACGTGATATATATTGACTAAGTAAAGGTTTATCTTTATGAATGTATAATATAAAATCTTATCTTAGTTAGTTTGTTGGATAACGTTTATCTAAGTTTTAAGCAATTCTGTTTAATCTGTTCCAAAATCTTATTTTGTTGTTGAGTCGTTCTATTTTATAGGAAGTTGCACTAGTGGAAAAAAAGTTACATGTCACAAAGAAACTGATCCGATTTCCTCAAAACCTGATCAGTAAATTCAATTTTTTTGGGCGCAAAATATTGGGCCAATTAACTTATCCGGTTGGGAGGGGAACAAGATCGGTTTTTGTTAACTGATCTGGTTCTCCCAAACGGATCACTTAACCCAGTAATTTGAAGCCCATTTGCACACCTCCCTCACCTATCCCCTTAAATTTCCCCATTTTCACACCCCTCTCTTACTAACCCTAATAACACCCTCTCACCAATTCCCTCTGTCCCTTCTCTCTTCCCTCTCACCCTAACTCCCACCCCCACTTCCCACTTCCCTCTTCCCAGTTCCCTCCCTCTTTTCCTCTCATCATCAGCCTGCCATCCCCTCACTTCGAGAGTCACCACTCTCTCTCCTCATCCTACTATCCCCTCATATTCCCCACTCCTCTCTCACCACTTTGTCGACCACCATACTCCATTGCTTGTCGCAACCAAGCTCTCTCATCTCACCGCCATCGTCGCAACCAGCCTCTCATCCCGTCGAAGACTCCGTCGCAACCAGCCTCTCCTCTCGTCGAAGACTCAGTCGCAACCAGACAACCTACCAACTCCATCGCTCGTCGAAGAATCAGCGTGGAAGCCTCTCAACTCTCGTCGTCGCGACCATAAATTCTCCCCACTCTGTCGGTCGTCGTCTCTCCTTTTTCAAGATTAGATTTCTTCGCCGTCGACATCGTTCAAGATCTAGGGTTCTAGATTTATTTATTTTCGATTTTAGTTTAGTTTTTCTTTTTTGTAATTTCATTTATTTTCGTCATGACGAATTAGTGATTTGGTGAATTTCTTTTTGTGTAATTTATTTAATTTCGTCTATTTTTCTTTGTCATATGTTTTTCCATTTAATTTCGTCTTTAAGTTCACCAGATGTAGAATGTATTTTATCTACAGTTTTTTCATCATATACCCCTGACAAATTAAAAAATTCACCATATGCCCCTAATATTTCAGATATTCACCATATACCCATGAGTTTCCGAAAACGTTCACCATATGCCCTTTTTCTAACGAACGTTAACTTGCAGTTGCTACAATTTACGATTTTGCCATTATTAACCTAATTAACCCCTCCCTCCACCCTAACCTCCTAACCCTAATGCCCTAATTAACCTAACTCCTAATCACCATCACCTGAACCCTAACCACCACCACCTGAACCCTAACCACCACTACCTCCCTCCACCCCCACCCCACCCCCGCAGGCCGCAACCTATCTTTCCTCCTCCCCTATCTTCCTCGTGTCTCTCTCTTTTCGCCAACCAATCTGTTGGAGTTTCCCCACTTGTTGCTCGTCGGAGCTGCGACTGCTAGGGCTGTTCACCGGTCCAGGACCGGACCGGCCGGGACCGGACCTGCCTGGACCGGTGGACCGGATTTTTGGGATTCTTCGGACCGGGGACCGGACCTGATTTTTCCGGTCCGGTCCAGGTCTGGACCGGGAAAATCAGGTCTGGTCCCCGGTCCGGACCTGTTGGACCTGATTTTCGTTTTTTTTTTTTAGCTTTTAAATATTCTATTTGGACCTGTTGGACTTGTTTGGACCTGTTTTGTAGATATGTTATATGAAACATACATGCAAGTGATGCAACTAGTCTTAAAACTTCATCAAAGTACAAGTTTCAAACATAAAAAACATAAAACCAAATACAAGTCTTTATCATAAATATAACTAAATATTTCATATCAAAGAGTCCACAAATACGACGTCGTCCACATCATCCAAATGCTCACTTTGAAACTCTGTTAATAAGAAGGGAAAAATAATTAATAACAAAGTAATAAATTTACAAGTTAAAAATAAAAGATAACATTTGTAAATGATAATCTGAGTTAAAAAAACGATTAAGGCTAAGTCTCTTTAACAACTCAAACGATAAGTATACATTAAACACAAAACTCAAAGCCTAAATTATAAGTATAAACAAAATCATCAACACTAACTTTGCTTCATTACCTCCAAAAACAAAATCCCAGGTGGTAAACTGAATTCCCAACAAAACCTATATCATAAAACAACCAATTGATTAAAACCCGAAAATCTTCAACACCTAGAAACTCAAGAACTTTGAGATTAAACCCTCAAAATTAACAACCCACCAACTTTACAAGCATACTCTAGTGCAAAGATGTAATGAAGACCAGATTCAAATCTATTTCTAGTGTGTTCAACTATTCACCAAGTTTTCGTCAAGTTTGAAATAGGTGATAATGGGTGATTGAGTCTCTTTTTATCTACTAACCACCCAATGAAAAGATAATTTCAATACCAATAGGTTTTGGCTAACAAGGATGGTAATTCATAAAAATTCACATTTCCGCAAGTTGCTTCAAATTCACAAAGATGGTAACGCAGGTTGTTCGATGTATTAATTTGTAGAACTTGAACCGAAAAAAAAAATTGAAAAAAAAAAAAAACAGTAAGATAAACTAAAAACCAAAAGATAAACAAATGGAGAATCTCAGATTCACAAAACAAAAAACATCATAGACAAGAAGAAATCAAAAACCGAAAAACAAAAAAAAATCTAAAGAACTTACCGGTGGGCGGTGGCTGCAGATCTGAGATTGCTTGGTCGGCGTCGGCGTGAGATGGTGAGACTTGAGAGAGAAACAGTGAGTGATTTAGGATTTCTTTAGAAATGAGAATTGAGAGAGGGGGAGTGAAAAAGTCGGTCATTTAGTACGGGACAACCTGGACAAGGCCGGGCATTTTTTTTTTTTAAATATAAGATTCCGGTTTCCTGGTCCCGGACCGGAATTTTCCGGGTTTGGACCGGACCGGACCGAAAACCCGGAATCACCATTTTTCACGGACCGGGGACCGGACCGGAATCTCCGGACCGGTCCGGTCCGGTCCAAATTCCGGTCCGGTCCGGTCCAAATTCCGGTCCGACCCACCTCTATGAACAGCCCTAGCGACTGCCAGTCACGTTTTCTCTCTCCTTTGTTCTCTTCCTCTCCGCTAATGTCCTGTTCGCGAGAGCGGTGCTGTTGTACCGTCTCCCCTTCAGTTCACCCCCAATGTTGGTGTATTTGGGGTTTGAATCCGGCGTTGGGGCAAGAATTCCGGTGTTGGGTCTTACGTCATTGATGGTTAAGGGCGAAGGGGGGTGGAGGAAGGGGTGGGTGATGCGGCCTGCGGGGGGTGGATGTGAGGGTTGCAGGGGTGGCGTGGAGGGAGGTGATGGTGGTTAGGGTTAGGGTTAGGGCATTAGGGTTAGGGGGCTAGGTTAATTAGAGCATTATGGTTAGAGTCTTAGAGGGTTAGGGTGGAGGGAGGGGTTAATTGGGTTAATAATGGTAAAGTCGTAAATTGTAGCAACGGCGAGTTAACGTCCGTTTAAAAAAGGGCATATGGTGAACGTTTTCGGAAACTCAGGGGTATATGATGAATATCTGAAACATTGGGGGTATATGGTGAATTTTTCAATTTGTCAGGGGTATATGGAGAAAAAACCGTTTTATTTAATATTTAATGTTTGTAACTGATTTTTCATATTTTAATAATATTTTGATTTTTCTTAAATTTCGTTATATATGGTTGAGGTTTGTTGATGTTTTGTGAAATATGTTTTGTGAATTTCGTTGTTCAAGTCAATCGTTGGTGGCTGCAAAATTAACTTTTTATTTGATATGAACCAAACCGATCCGGTTGTTGGTTGAAAACCGGATCAGTTATCTACTAACTGATCTGGTTTTCACCAAAAACCGGGTCAGTTTATTATATAACTGGTCCGGGTTTTCAAGTGAGAACTAGATCGGTTAATAAGTAACCGATCCGATTTTCAAACGGAGCAGTTGACTTTTGTCAGCCACTCCATGTTCGCTGGATTCGGACCAAAATCGGATCTGTAGGCCCGATTTTGATCGGATCCGATGATGTTTTTTCCACTAGTGTTGTTGCTAGGGTTACAAAGGAGTATCCTTGGTGGCTTGGCTCTACAAATAAGACTTAACCTCATCAGTTGAAAAGTGTCTGACGTGTGTCATTCCATTGTGTATGACTAGTGGAAAAAAAGCTTAATAACGTAATAAATTGTATTCCACATATGAGTCGGTTCCACCAAAGTTTCACGGTTCCTATGTCATTCTGAGTTCCTCTTTATTAAAGTTTATTCGATCAAGTATCTATAATTGAGAAATTGTCAAAGGGTTTGAGGGAACTCTTATATTGGGATGATACTTGAGTGAGTTCTTGTATTTGTTTTGGGGTTGAGATTTTGAGTGAAATCTTGTATGTGAGTAAGATTTGAGTGAAGCTAAAGAGAGGACTTTGAGTAAAGTCAAGAAAGAAACAACACTTGTGGGAATTGTTTGTTCCTAGTGGAACGAGAGAAGAAACTCAAGCGTAATAGGTCGTACTTAGGGGGTTGACCTATTATTAGTGGATGAGATGAGTTTAAAATCCTTATGGTCGAGGTTTTTCACTTCCTATTCGCCTAGAAAGTTTTCCTCGTAAAATCTCTTGTGTCTTTGCATTGTTCCTTTCGTTATTCTTTAATTTTGCAAAAAGTATTCATTGTTCCCATCACAACAATTCAATCCTCCCCCCTCTTGTAGTGGTCCTAAGTGAGATAACATTAGTCATAGATTTGGGTAAAACTTGTTGTTTTGGGTGATTTCATGGTTTTGGATTGAAATTTATGGTTCTTTGGCTAATAGTTACCCTTTTGGGTTAATAGTTGTGATTCTTTGATAGTAATGATTTTTGGGTTAATAGTTAAGGATGTGTGATAGTTATTATTTTGGGGGTAAAAGTTATAACGTCGGCATGTATGACGTCAGCCGTGTGACAATAAGCTTATTGTCAAGCGCTCTGACCAGAGACTTACAGCAGGGTAAATATCCATAAACTCACTAAAAGTAACATTAGAACATAATGATTGATAATAACAAGAGCTCTAAAAAATTACATTGATTAGATATGAATAATGTTAAAGAGGATTAGATATCTAGATCTAAGTATCAAAAGAACTTATAACCATCTAAATGGTTTGATCATACAATATGTCATTTTATTCGATTTTTTTGGATCCGAACACCTTCAATCCTAATCCAACAAAACTTTGATTTTCAAAAAAATTGAATCCAAACCCATGCTGATTTGTACAAAAAATCCAATCTAAATTACTAATTTGATTTGGATTGGATTGAACTTTGGACTTCATCTAAAAGCCAGGTGCTAGAGCATATGTAAGCAAACGTTTTGGGTGCTCCTAAGAGTGAGATAAATCTCTTAAACATAATTTTTTCGATGGGTTTTTACTAACCGAAGTACAAAAGACAATTGCTTCCATCTTGAAAAATAGCAAAGATTTTCCCTTATTATTATTATAGTTTATTTATGTAATATATGCACGACATAAAAACATTGTAACTATACTATAAATCTAAAAAAAATTATAAGTACTATATCAAAAACAATTGTAGCATATAAAAGGAGCAAAATCTAATTTTATTCTAAAATAAACCGTAAAATACTCATATCAAGTTGTTGTTGCCAATGTTGTTATAATTTTTTTTTTTTCTCCTTTTTAAAAAAACTAAAAAAACCCCCTACCCCCCTCCTTTTTTTTTTTTTTTTTTTTTTTTTTTTTTTTTCCTACCAACCCAAAAAAAAAATATGGTTGGATTTTAAAAATATTATATTATCCTTCCTACTCTACGATCCGATCTTATAAAAAAAAATCATAAAGTATTTCATTTTATTTCTTTTTTTTTTTTTTTTTTTAATTTTTTAATATCTTTCTTCATTTTTTTTTTCATTTTTTTTTTATCCTCTCACCTTTATTTTTTTTTTTGTTGTTGTTGTTGTTGTTGTTGTTGTTGTTGTTGTTGTTACTCCCTTCGTTTCAAAAAGATTTGGACACTTACTAGAACATGTATTTTAAGAAGTAAGTGGGCCAAAAGGAGGTTAAAATAATAAATTAATAATAGTGAGACCATGCCAAAAATAAAATTGTTCAAAGTAATTAGGGATAGACAAAAATAGAAAGTGTTCAGATGATTTTGGGACAGAATAAGTATTATAATTATAATGACAATCATATTTATTATAATTATAATAACAATAATATTTATTATAATTATAATAACAATAATATTTATTAAATATTATTGTAATAACAATAATTTTATGATTATTGTAGTTATAATAATATTTATAATAATAATAATAATAATAATAATTATTATTATTATTATTATTATTATTATCATCATCATCATCATCTGCTTCATTAATTGTTTGATAAAACCAACACCTTAACAAAACCCTTAAATAATAAATTAATTAACTCAAAATTAAATTAATTAAAAGGATATTATAGAAAAATTTGAATAAGTCATCGTACTTTTAGGGTGATCAATTGAAAATTGAGCTACCCGACTCAAATAAACCCCCTTGCCAAGGAAAGCTTCCAACCCAAAAGGAAAAGCGCAGTGAGATAGAAACCCGAGGAGGGCTCGACCGCCGCTTGAGCAGCCTCGGCGCTCGTAGCTGGTGGCCGTCGAGCTCCCCGTTTCAAATCCTTGATTAATTTCTCTTGTCTAATGTTTCTCTTGTATATGTATTTCTTTCAAATCACCATCTTCGTTAGGCAATATGGCGAATCAAGAGTGAAATCCTAGGTTTTTCTTTCTCCTCCTTCTCTCTGTTTTCGTCATCTTAGCTTCTTTGAGGAATGATTCAAAGATAGATGGGAGAATTGTTAATTGGGTAAAATCTATACGAAAGAAGGACGAAAATATTCTCCAATTTTCTTTTAAGCATGAACAGAGACTCGATTGTGAAGGTGACTTCATGAAGTTGCTAAGTGGTGAAGTAGACCCGGAAGAACTTTGGTCGATCAAATCTCGAAGCTTCAACAACGGCAGCTCCACTGGAAGTATTCGAACATCAAGCTGCAGTTTTAGAACCGGTGCTTAGTTCAATTTTCTTAAACCGTCTACTCTGCCTTAGCATAAGTATCGCTTCAATCAACCCGAGTTTGTTGTTTCTCTTTCTATGGTTATTTTTGGAAGTTCTTTAGTGTTTGGAGGATATAGGTGGTATATGATAATTTGCTTGGTGTCTAACCATATCCATGCTTTTCTTTGGAAAATGAATATTTTCGGCGAGTTTTTTGTTTAATAAAATAAAATCCTATTTTCTTTGAATTTGTCTTGTTGGGTGATGAGCATCTTCAAAGGGAAGGAGCTTCTTTGTTGAGATTAGGAAGGATATCATTGGGTTGCTAGATATAACCTCCACAATCATGAAGTTATCAAAGCACTGGATGGATCTTATTTTTCTAAGACAAGGAAAGATATAGGAAATCATACCAAAAGAATAGTCAATCCTGGAGCGAGTTTGCCAAACTTCACTAGTACAGAAACATTGATTTGCGTCGGATAAGGGTCTGACGCGACAACTCTCGATGCAAATGCAGAACTAATCTAAGTCGAATAAAGGTTCGACGCAAAAGTCATGTCATTTGCGTCGGACTGTATGTCCCATCCGACGCAAATCGCGAAAAAAGCTTGTACATGATGAGCAATTGCGTCGTGTATGACACCAAATATGACGCAAAAGGCCCAAATGGTTGAGCTATTTGCGTCGGATGGGGTGCCATATCCGACGCAAATTGTTGTTTTTTTATTAAAAAAAACTAATTTCGTGCCATCAGCATGACCACCAAATTATACCAAAACTCACCAATTTTCAACAACAGCTACCATAATAATATTACCAATTCACCAATTAATCATAATACACCAAAACCCCATATATCAAATTTGCGCACAAAATCACCAGAAATAACTAAAAGTTGGCTAAAACCAAACTACCCTAGAAAATTGAGCACACCCATCAAATCAAGACCAAATATTTTCAAAATAATTAAGCAGAAAAAAAAGAACCAAAAAAGGGCCAAAAATTGAAGAAAAGTGATGCCATATAGTTGATAGCTAATTATAAATTAATTATAAGTTCGTAAATAAACTAACCAAATCCTAAAAACACTCTAGAACCCTAAAAATCTATCATCAACAACTAAAATAAACCAAATCGACATTAAAATCAAACCAAAACGACCAAAAAACCTGAGAATCTCCACCGTAATCCCCACCGTCGACTGTTTTCGTCGACAGTTCTTGTTCTTCTTGAATCCAGATCTTATTTAACTTGCACTGAAGTTCTTGCTCTTATTCAATTTTCGTTCGTTGTCCTTTAAATCGCCATTTGCGACGCCGCTGTTCATCACCTCGGACGAGTGAGATTTTAATTTCTCCGCTGTTTTCGTCGACTGTTTCGAATGATAAGGACGTCGTTGGGGAAAAGGACTAACTTCATGCGAGTGAGATTTTAATTTCGATGAGTAAAGGAAGAGAAAGGAGAAGAAGTACGAGGTATGAGAAAGAGAGATAAAGAGAGACAGAGAGTGTGTGGGAGTGACAGTGTTTAATTGAATTGTTGGTAGGGTTTGAGAAGACTCCAAAATAAAAAGGGGGAAGCGGAAACCCATCTGCGTCAGATGGGTTATTAGATCCGATGCAAATCGTTCCATAGGGAAATGGGCCTGAAACCCATTTGCGTCGGATGGGCTTATTAGATCCGACGCAAATCATAGGATGCAGCGATTTGCATCGCATATAACGTACCTTCGACGCAAATTGTTTGTTCATTTTATACTCATTATTTGCGTCGAACATTAATTGGTATCCAACGCACATGACTCTTGCACCCATTTACTTTAGTTTTTTGCGTCGAATGCACCGTATGTCCGACGCACATGAAACGTGATTTGCGTCGGACACCCATAGAATCCGACGCAAATGATGAGCCCCTAGACTTCTGCGTCGGTTCTCCAGTTGTGCGACGCAATTTATGAGACGCAAATCAACGTTTTTCTACTAGTTCTTGGATAGACCTAACTTTAGGTATTTGTGTGGTGGCGAAGAACAGAGGTGTTTATCTATATCAAGATCCTTGCTCTTAAGTTCTTTTAGAAATTAAATATGTCGTTGAATGTGTTCGATCTTCTACTTTAGGGGTTGCATGTTGCGATCTTTGGATCAGGTTATTGGTGATGAATTCAAGAAATTTCGATCATCCTCTGTTCATGTGATGGCTTTGGCAGTCATCACAATTCAAAAATGCATCTTGTGGGAGACTCTCCAATTTTGTTTTGGGCAAGTTTTGACCTCCACAAAATTTGGGTTTTTGTTTTTGAGGAGAAACTCATGTTACCCTCTGTGGCCTGTGCAGGGTACGAAATTCCAGAAGAGAGTGACTTCATCGTCAGTTCTATATTTAGATTTTCATGAAGATTTGTCATTACAAATGCCTTGGGATTTATCGTCTTGTGAACATCTAGTTCTACAAGATTAGATTTGGCAATCCATCATTGAAGATTGTTTTTCTTTAAAATCTCGACAGTTTTCATCACACTTCAAGAGTTCTTTTTTAACAAGACATAAATGTCAACTCTACCAAAACCCGCCCAAGAGAAGTTCCCTAGCTATATGATTTCTATCATATCCTATACATAGAACTTCGAACTGGTAAGGTAACAAGATGATTCTTAACTTCTATGGTTTGTAAGATTAAAAGTCAGTTTAGTGTTCGTTTATTTTCCTTTTATCGGTTGGAGTTCTATCTGTAGTTTGTAATTTAATTTTTAATTAATGCAGATTTTGTTGATGTAAAAGAAAACCTAACTCATGAGATATGAAAAGAAACAATTTGACAAACTAAAAAAGCAATTAACAAACGCCATCAATATGTTTAGGCTTTTTAGACAAATACGTTAGTTTTTTTTTACAAATGCCATTTAATTAACAAACGTCATTAACAAATTGACAAAGTCAACTCATGAGGAGGACGCATCATGTTGTTAATTGTTACATCCTCTCTCATTCTTAACATTCTTCCATAAAGAGAGAAGATGTTAAAGGCAATGTGTTGTATTCCATGTTTTGATGATGCCAAATACTTAGGATAATTTTACTATATAGTTTTTATTTTGAGAAAAATATAAAATACCAAAAATAATGTAATGTTTAATTTTGCATTTATATCTTGTGGAGAAAGATTATTTATTTAATCTAAGTCAATATATTATTTTTATGCACTTTTAAATTTTATCATATGGTATGTTTGATGTTCTAGTTACTTGGAATCTTTGAATAAAAGATTCTTCAAGTTACTTGATATTTGTTGCTGTTGTTTTTGTTTGAAAAAAACAGTTGAAAAGTGTGTGGCATATTTTGTGGAACAACTTCCATGAAGTTAGCTAACTGTTCCAACAAACTCGCTGGAGATACTCCCACTAACGACTAGTTGAGGTTGGTTTATTTCCGTTGAAATAAACGTGGAGGAAGTGCAGCGAAAATAGGGACATGCTCTCCACAACACTACAAGCTCACATCATGGAGAACGTGGAGCACACAATATCCGTAAGAAGAAAAAATTGCAGCAGCCTATATAAGAGGAAGATTATTCGAAGATGACTTAAGAACTTTCACGCATTCAAAAGTTAATATTTTATATTGAAAGTTTTTCTGTAATTTTCTTCTTCTCCTACAATACTTATCATTGTAATATTCATAGTGTTTGGGTGAGAGAAAATTGAGAGAATATCCTTGTAATCAAGAGAGAGAAAGAAAGAGAGAAAGAAAGAGAGAAAAGAGAAGACTTCGTGTGAAGTCAAGAGTGAGTGTCATCGGTTCGGGAAGCGAGTGACGGGAACAAGTTCCTAGAGGAACAGAGAAGGTCCAGTTATGTACAAAAGAGAGTATTTTGGCCTATTATAGTAAAGAGAGTTTGAGTCAAAAATCCTCGTGGTCGCGGTTTTTCTTCCTATTGGCCTGGAAGTTTTTCCTCTAAAAAATCTCGTGTCTTTCTCTTTCTACTTTCAAATTTGTTTTAATTCCGCATTACAAATCGAAAATTTCTCCTCAACTACAATTCACCCCCTCTTATAGTTGGTCTAGTATTCATACTAGAATAACACAATGTACACCAAAGCTTTAAACTACACGGAGAGCAGATGGAATAACCGTAAGAAATTTATAATGATAATTTTGTTTTTGGTTCAAAATCAATGATGACAATGATTTACGCTTTATCAGCCACTAGCTAGCTGGTTAGCTAGGCTGCTATGTGGGCCATTTATCTCCTATCTATGGCTCGAGTTGCTTTTGTTGACTAAGAAAATATCTCACTCCCGTCGTCAACGGTAAGTAATCTTACTAATGGTCTTAAAAACTCGTAGGTACCAAGCAGTTTTAGGTATAGTCTCACATAACTCTAAGATTATGGGGTCAAAATCCACTAAAGAATAGAAATATTCTAAAGTAGAGATTTTCTTTATCCTTCCTTCTTATTTCCAAGGACTCTTACCCATATAGTATTATATTTAGCTCTAGTTAATCTAGCGAGATTTTGGTTCAAGGGTATACTATTTTCTTAACATCCTAGGGAAAAAACTTTATCCCCAAAAAATGTCATTTTTAGGGGTTTTGATAATGTCGTAAATACGCTCCATTGTATCTAAGTTTCGGGTTAAAGTAAAATAATTTTTTGTTCATTTAAAACTTTTTAAATAGTAAAATGGGAAAAAAAACTTTTAGATATACGATAATTATAAAGGAATGTTGAGATTTGGGAGAATTCAGTTGATATAGTTGTCTCATCTTTCATGACGAAGTGATGAGATCAAACCTAATTAAAGGGAATTACGGGTTTGGAGTAGGTTGTCTCGCCTTTAAGAGAGTATCAATGACATTATAATTTTTAATTTCCAATAAAAAAGAATATGTTATATTGAAATATATATTTATAACATGACTTTGTACTATCCTTAATGAATAAGCCAAATTTGTTTTATAGCTTGAGAATATGTCAAAAACTTCGTACCAATTTATCGTGTCAAGGGGGAATTAAGGGTTTGGAGTAGGTTGTAATTAAAATACTTTAAGAGGGTATTGATGATATTTATCTTTAACTTCCAATAAAAAAGAATAAGTTATACTGAAATAGATACTTATAACGAATTTTGTAATACTATCCTTAATGAATAAGCCAAATTTGTTTATTTTTTGATATATCTGTTTTTGAAATTTTCCCCACAATAATGCTAATTTAGAAAATGATTCTCACCTTACTCCACAACCAAAAATAATTACCCCTATACCATCCACGTAGGACGGGAAGCACTGTGATTTTTTTTTGAAAAAGCTAAGGTTAGTGCAAAACGACTGACTCAATCAGCAGTTGCATAAGGCAAAAACGCTACTTCAGTCAACGCTTTTGCTTAACTAAATTGATAATAACTGAGTTAGCACTTTATACTTTTTACAAAACAACTAACACGATCAGTTAACGGTTTATAATAGTAAAACTGCTAACTCATTACATAAAGTAAACCGCTACTTCAGTAAGCAATCTTATTTAACTAAACTGCAAACTGAGTTAGCATTGGGATTGATGATGAGGGGAAGAAGAGAGAGGAGGAGAGATGTTGAGGTTGAAAAAGAACGCAGATTGAGGAGATATAATGTGTTAACATCGGAAAAATCTTGGTCAACGTAAGAAAATGCTTGGTCAATACTAGAAAGTAATATAAGATTGATTCTCACAGATTAAATTTTTAATATAATCTTAAGTTGTCAGAATTAGTTTAAAAAGTTGTTTCTCGTAAAAAGCGACATATAAAAGATATGTTTGACAAGTCTTTAGTAATAAAGGAAAAGCTATATGTAGCCCTAAGCCAAAAATGGAAAAAATATGCATTAGTTGATCATTTATTGCAACGGTTTATGTATAATTTTTCCATAAATTCACAACTTATTTCCATTTAAGGTAGTGTATTTATGTCTTATTTTATATGCAACCCTTAAGGCTGCATATAGCATAACCCTAATAATAATAATTATTATTACTTTCATTATTATTATTATTATTGTAATTAATTAGGACAGACTGTATTGGTTACTTTCAGGTTGCAAACAAGACAAATTTTTTGAGAAACACAATGCATTATGCATATGATGAACAGAGAGGTAAGCAAATGAAAGTAATCAAGTATCAACATTTGTTACCCCTCTCTCCTCTTCCTTCTCAAAAAACCCTAATCCTTCTCTTCTAGTTTGGGGCTGCCATCATCATTTCGATGGTGGTAAGCCCCCAATTCTTCTTTTTTCTTCTAGTTTTCATTGTTTTTGTTATTAATAATCTTCCATTCTCTCTCTTTCTGAGAGTTTTCTACCCAATTTTTGGGTTCTTTCTCTCCTTTCATGGGAGTTTGGAGTTTAGTTTTATTCTCTTCCCACGTGGAAGTTTAAAAATTGGTATGAGAAATTGTTCTTACTGTTTGAAGTTCAAGACCATCAATATCGAAGTATTGGAAATTCGGATGCGGTCAACCTGGTTAAATCAAGAATTTTCTTCCCCAAACTATGTCAGAATGATAGACTTTCCCATCAATAATGCGTGATTCGGCAAATCTGAGGGGTTGTCTTTGTATTCTTCGATCACGGTTCGTTGTAGTTTTTCGAAGACGAATTTGATTTGATCTTGTCTGATTATATCTTGTTTTTCTTTAATACTTATTGTAGATGCCGTTTGACCTTCAATTAATGAAATTTCTCTTTAAAAAAAATATCAACATTTGTTAGTGCAAAACAATAAAGGCTCCAACTCCAAGTGGGTAATAAAATATGGTGCACATGGCATATAAAATAACTCTTCTCGTAAACCTATGGTTATGGACTTATGGTAGTATCTTTTTAAGATTAATAAACATAAACAAATTGGTCCATACACGTGAATTATGAACATTTTTTTGCTTGTAAGCATCATCTTAGTCAATTCGGTCATCTTCCAATTATTGTTAGAAAACTGTTTCTTTTGGGTTTTTCAAAGAAGAAAAGTCCAAAAAATAGTACATCGGGTTATGTTGTTGACATGGCACGCACCAATGTAACGGAAGAAAAGTCAAATTTGTTTGGGCCACTTGGAACTTGGAAGAGTGTTTGTTGTTGCTGGGTTGGCAGTTGGACTTTATAGGTCTGTTTTACGTCTGTTGCAGATAAACTTTATTCGTATTTTTTTTAATTATAGTTGTATTAATTTTTTAATACTTCTATATAGAACAATGGTTTATGACTTTATGTATATCAATATCTGCTCTCCTTTGTCTTGAGTCAATGTCCAGCTGATTATGGCTTTCAAATATATTGATATACAAATGACCAAGCAATTTTGGGGTAATTGATTAGAGATTTATCATTTAATCTTTTGATGGTAAGATTAAATCCTCTCAATTGCGATATTTAGTGGATAAGAAATCATAAAAATTAGAATTTTTATGATCCTTCTCCTTACTAACAAAAAAAATTATTGATATAACTGATCGAACAATATTACTTCAAATAGTAAGGTGTTTATTGCGCAACTTTAAGATTGTGGAGATTCCTTTATTTTATTTCACTACGAATGGGCCTTATATGTTAAGTTAGACCCGATTAACCTGCAAGAGTTTTCGATTTAGTAAGGCAGTCTCCTTAAAAAATAGAAATATTGACGCAATTTTTAAACTCTTTTTTGGTGAGGTGTATAAATAATATGTTGACATGTAACTATCTCGGCATTAGTTTGACAATTCTCTACTTACCAAATTCCACATCATTTATGCCTTATGGTTTGATAACTTATCCAAATGTTTGAAGTCAATTAATAGGGGAATATGAACATTAGTTGATGATTTTATCCTTGACTAATACAAATAAGAAATAAGAGGCTAGATGGGGGTGAAGCGTCGGTGGGGATTGAGGATATCAGTTATTCAATATTCATTCCTTATGGTCTTGGGTTTGAGTGAGGCAAGTCACAAGAAGCTAAAAAAAATAATCAGTGCCACAAAGTCATATGCTTATATTTTATAAAATGTAGTACTTTGATATAAATTGTTGGTTTATTTGTTAGGGTACTGCTCCTCTTATGCTAAAAATATAATTTGGAATTTTACATTATACCTCAATTTCTTAAGAATGTATAAGTAGTACCTTAATGCTTTGAACATGCCTTAATCATTTCGTTTATGTTAACTTGATGACAGTAGTGTTGGAGATAACGTATGACTCTATTTTGTTATAGATAGATTTTAGTATGTTATAGTTAGATTATAGTTAGGTTTCCTTTTCCATTTCGGATTCCTAAACCTCTTGTATATATATTGTGATGGCTCAATGAGAAAATGTTAAGCTTTGTCATTAATAATATTTTACATGGTATCATGAGTGTAGGTTAGTTATCCTCTCTATAATTTTTTTTTCGGCTTTATTGGACCTCACGTCCACTTTTCCTCGCACATAATATTCGTCTTCTTACTGCTTTTGTAGACCTCACATCAAATTTGCAGTAAGTTATTTTTTGTTTGCCGGCGAGTATTCTACTCTAGCACAACAATTCTTTATTACTCCCACCTGCAATTCTTTGTTAGGCGAGTATTTTTTTACAAAGTTATCATCTTTTCCTTCTGACCTCTTGTCCACCTGCAAATCGGAAGTCCCAAATTTTGTTTTCCCTCCAAAAATTCGAACCTATCCCACAAAATTTCAATTTTTTTTTCTCTTCGGCACCTATCACTGGTCTTTGACACCTGTGTTTCACGCTTCATAATTTCGCTTTGTGCCTCTGATTTGCCGCCTAAAACTCCACATCTCAATTTTTTTTTCGGCACCTATATATAACTAACTATGGCAGGCGGTCGTGGCTCGTCTACTTTCATCTTCGTCTCCTCAGCTCTTTTCGGCTGAACAATGGAAGGCCTTAGCAGGGCTTATTGGTACTGCAAAAATTTCTGATGATTGCCTGAATGGTATGTTTTCTTCTACTGATTGGATTCTATTTTGTTATAGATAGATTTTAGTATGTTTATAGTTAGATTATAGTTAGGTTTCCTTTTTCATGTCGGATTCCTAAACCTCTTGTATATATATTGTGATGGCTCAATGAGAAAAGGTTAAGCTTTGTCATTAATAATATTTTACAAGTAGACAGTTATCTAGCAACAACTTTTTCAACAATCATTAGTTTTTCTAATTAAAATGAACTTAATATTAATATTGATTAAGAGATTTGCGTACCGAAAAATTAGTAGTATCCATGTCCTGATACAAATCGAAATTGTTGGACTATGTGTTGCCTATCCGCCATATCTTGGTCCGGTGTTTCTTTCGAGATTTATTGATTTACAATCACTAAAAAATCATTTAAAATAGCAAGACTATTTTTATTGCTTAAGAAATTAAATATGTCAATTAATTAGGTCTATTAGCTATGAAAGTAGAAAGTATTTCGGGTGCAACATGTTGCACAATAACTAGTATTTTTGCTCGGACGATGCCCCCGGTCAATCAAAATAAACATGTTTTAATTTTATTTATAAATTAACAATTGATTTTGATTCTTTAATTTTCATTTTTTAAAATTTGTCGCTGTGTAAAATTTTAAAATTGAAATCATGACATGAATGGTAATTTTTTTTTTAAATAGACCAAAAAATAGGGATGAAAAAAACTTTAAACAAATTGGGGCAAGAGAATCTGTTAGACTGTCACCAAAGTCTCTTCTTATTACTCTAATAAGAGTGTTAAAGATCTAATTACTTGTCTAAATCTTTTAGATTAGTTAGATATTACGTACAATTATAAGAGTTTACCATATCTTATTTGAAACATTAGACAATAAATTTATAGTAGTGAATTAATAGTTAGGCTTTCACTTTTCATTAAAAAGGTCAAGCGCTTGATACCTAGTAAGCTTTTTAAAAAAACATGTACTTTGCATCAACTTTTAAAATTAAAATATACATGATGATTCTAGTTGTATGCTACTTGTTTTTTATTTTCTATTGTTTATCTTTCGTCCCTAATTAAGGTAGTATTCATAATAATCATAATAATGTTTTTGTAGAGCATATAGCATAATTGATAGATTAAAGAAACAATTAATTTAGTAGCTCAAGTGGTTTAAGTGTAACTATTTGTATATGAGGTCATGTGTTCGAATCTTGACATATGCAATTTTTTAAGTGTGTTATGACATGGACAATATTCATTAATTGAAAGGCAAGTGACATGGCATGTAAACATTTGTCATGCTAGCGTGGCGTATTGCCGTATTACGTGTTGAGTGCCACGTGGCACTGTTCCTTGAAAAGGTTAGTATAGATGTACTCCCTCTGTTTTTTTTATCTTTCTCACTTTGAATCTTGACACTATTCATACATTGAGAGAATCTTCTCAATGGTTTGCAATTTATAAGAAAAAATATGGTCATGTGGGGTCTTGTTTGATTCATCTCGATTCACTAGTAGAAAAAAGTTGATTTGCGTCTCCTGAATTGCGTCGCACATTAGGTTAAACGACGCAGAAGCATCATTTGCGTCGGATATTCAAGAAGTCCGACGCAAATCATGAGTTTTATGCGTCGGATGTGTTCCGCATTCGACGCAAAAAAGATCATATGTGTCGGACCCCGATCAGTGTTCGACGCAAATCATGACAAATCATGAAAGATAATTTTTGCGTATTTAACGTTTTGCGTCGGACCTTGTAGCCCATGCGACGCACATAGCCTTTCATTTTTTAAAGCCTGCTTCCTTTTATGACAAAATAAAAAAAATTAAAAATTATAAAGTGCGTCGCATGTAGGTCAAGGTGCGACACAGATAATATGTGATATATAAAATCCCACTTTTTCTGCCGCCTTCTCTCTCTTCTAATCTTTAACCTAGATCTCGCCATTCTCTGAACAACTCTCGCCATTCTCTCATCAACACAACAACAATGAGGATTCCTCATTCTCGATCTTCTCTTCTTCTCTATCCTTTTCTCTCTCAACGATTTCGTCACGAATTCCACTGGTAGTATTTTTATACTAAGATGCGAAAGATAAGAATGGATCTTACCTTTCGTAGAACATGCATCCCAATTAAGGCAAGGTATTCAGCAGCATTGGGGTTGAAAAATCAGTAATGTCGTCGACATCTGTCGCATTTCCAGCTTGTTCACTTCATCAATCGGTAATTTATTTATGTAGAACGGTGTTTATCCTATGTTCGTGATGAATTTGTCGAAGTATAACTATACGACAAGTTGTTTTTTCGGAAGATTTATCAAATCGAAGAACCTAAGCAGTAAGTTATGTGATTTTTAGTTAGTAGTTTGTTTTGTTGGATGAAGATTTCAATCATTAGTTTTCGTTGAAGTTTTGAGCGCAACATCTATGAGTTTTCGTCTGCATTTTGGGTTTTTTCTATGAGTTTTTTCTGTGTTTTTTATTAGATTTGATGTTGTGTTTTCATCTGCATTTTGGGTTTTTTAGATTTTTTTTAATTTAATTTTCCCTTTCTGAATTTGATATTTTCAGGGATGTTTGAAATTTTGCAATTTGATATTGCAAGGTAACGTTTTCCTTTGTCCCATTCTCCTTCTCTTTTCCTTTTTCGATTTTTCGTTTTAATCATTTTTTAATTTCTCCATATCTGTTATTTTGTAGTGTATTATTTTTCAATTTTTCGATTTTCCTTTTTGTGTTAATTTTCTGTCTCAATTTTCCTTTTTCGTTTCCAGGATTTGCAGACCAAAAACAGAAATCTGGAATTATGAGTGGGTTGAGAGATTTGTGTTTATATACTTCCAAGTATTTCTATTATATTAGTTATATACGATTTTTTGTATTATCTTAGTTATTGAGAGATTTGTGTTTATATACTTTCAAGTATTTGTACAAATTCTTGCTTTGTTGTTTATTTGTTGTTTGTTCTTTGAATATCATTGTTTTTTCGGATGTTTCTGTGTTTGTTTGTGTTGTGTGGTCATAATATAATTTTTTTTAAGAAAAAAATACCTATTTGCGTCGGATGAAGGACTACATGCGACGCAAATAACACTTATTTGCGTCGCATGTAGTCCTTATTTGCGTCGCATGTAGTCCTTCATCCGACGCAAATGGCCCCTGTTTCTGTTTAGTAATGTTTAGTAATGTATTGTTTTTAGCTCAAAAATTAGCATTTGCGTCGCACGTACCTCATCATCCGACGCATATATCTAGCGATTTGCGTCGAGTCCTAATCCGACGCAGATCAGGTCTCCTTCATTTGCGTCGAGACCTGTGCCGTCGGACCGATGTCCGACGCAAATGGTGGTCCCAGGTCCGACGCAAATTGACAATTCTGTACTAGTGATTAGTACTTTATTAATATTTAATCGTTATAATTTTTACTAATATATAATGAAAGATATTTAACTTCAAAGAAGCGCATTGGGAGACGCGCACAGGAAAGTGAGAAGGATAAAAAAAAACAGAGGGAGTATTGTGTAACAACATTTCATACGTGTAAATTAATATGAGTGTTTCATATCATTATTAATCATTTTTATGTCATTATTGGGGTGTTTCATATTATTTTAGATTTGTCTCATGTCATTTTTATGAACTTGTTTCATGTCATTTATAAATAAAATTCTTTCATCTCATCATTACTGATTTTTATGATATTTTTCAGCAAATTTATATTATTGTGGAGCTGTTTCATGTCATTTTTCCATATTTGATTTTTATTTGTCAACTCCTTATGTTCCATATCATTATTATTTATTTCTATTTCATTTTTACTCATTTTTATGTTATTTTTCAGCAAACTTGAATCAATTTTCCATATCTTGATATTATCTGTTAACTCTTTATATACCAAATCATTATCACTCATTTATATATCATTATTACTCATTTATTTCATTAAACTTGTATCATTTTCCCCTATATTATCATTATTTGTCAACTCATTATGTACAATATCATAATTACTCATTTTTTTTGTCATTTTTACTCATATTTATGTCATTTTTCAGCAAACTTAGCTTGTATCATTTCCCCCCTATATTATTAGTGTTTATCAATTCCGTATGTACTATATCATTATTACTCATTTTTGTGTCATTTTTACTCATTTTATGTCATTTTTCAACAAACTTGTATCATTTTCCTCTATTTCGATATCATTTTAGAACTCTTTATATGCCATATCATCATTACACCAAGTGATTTCATTTATAAGAGAAATGATATCATTATTACTCACTTTTATGTCATTCTTCAACAAACTTGTATTATTTTTTCTATATCCATTATTATTTTTTAATTCTTTATAATTATTACACACACTAATCAATTATAAAATAAATGATATCTTTTTTTGTTGACTTTTGTATCATTTTTGACCGCATCTATATCATTTGTCACCAAATGTGTATCCTTTATATTTTTTTATATCATTTTTAACCGAAATGTATATCAATTTTATGTCATTATTAAACTCTTTCATGTCATTATTGGTGGGTATCATATCTGTTTCATGTCATATTAAAATCTTTTTCTTGTCATATATAAAATCTTTCATGTAATTATTGGTATATTTCATATTATTTTGACGTTATTCCATGTCATTTTTAAATCTATTTATGTCATTGTTAGTATGTTTTGTTGACATTTGTATCATTTTATTTCTTTTATATATGTTTTTTATCATTATTGTCGCATGTTATATCATTTTTTAGCAGAGTTTATGTCATTTATACAAATTCCTATATCATCTTACCATAGACTTATATTATTAACAAATATGATATCAATCTTATTTCATTAAAGTCAATTTATGTGTCATTTAAAGTCATTCTCTTATTATTTTGTCAACTTTTTCTATACAACATCATTATTTTTGTAATATTACACAAGTTTATTTTTGTATCATTTTTCACCAAATCTATATCATTTTCCCCAAATGTGTATCATTTTTCCCCAAATATGTATCATTTTTCCCCAAATATGTATCATTTCTGAATTAAAATCAGTAAAATCGTATCAGTTCAAGGTTGTAAATCCTATTTTCTAATTTTCTTTTGGAGATTGTTGAGAAGCCCAAACCCCCTACCTTTTTCCCCTCTTTCTCTCATATCCCCTACTTCTTTCCTCTTCGAAACCTTGTCGTTGCTGCTCGCGCTTCACTCTCTCGCTCGCATCTCTCTCTCTCTTCTATTTCCCGACTGATGCGCCTGTTATCCTCATCGTCCAAGCCATGCGATTTGTTGCTGGCGTTGCTCTGGTCTTTTCCCTGATTTAATCAATTTCTTGGTTTTGTAGAGGCGGCAGAGTTTGGAGATGACGGTGAAGTAGAAGAGGAGGAAGGTGGCAACAAGGAGAAAGAATGAGCTATGCGAGAGATGAATACGAGGAAGGAGAAAAGGTGGTGGTGGTGGTGTTGGAGTTGCGATTGGAATTTTGAAATTCGGTCTGAGATCTAATCTTCTCTTACGATTAGTATTTAAGTTGGAATTGCGATTCAGATGTCGATTGAACATCGGACGACGGTCATGGAAGGGGAGAGAGGGAAAGAGAGAGGGCGAAAGAGAGACCGAGAGAGAGAGAGGTGGGAGGAGAGGATGTTGTTGATGAGAGAGAAGAGAAAATTGGGCGGTTCTCATGAGGATTTGGGTTGGAGATTTCACACATGTGAATGGGTTATTATACCATCTCCTTATGGTGTAACAATTACACCGAAGAATTTCTGATAGATGTAATCCATTAATCCTGAAAACTTGGATAAAAGGACATAATATAGGCAACCACAACAAGAAAAAAAATTGTACACAAGCGCCATATGAGGTATTAGTCTATTAGACATGTGTGTAGACGTTTTTGCTTTACACAATGACCTTGTGCAATGCAGAGGTTCCTTGCATCCTACACAAGGCCGCGTCAAAGCCATGGATTCATTATTTTGCCCTAATTTCCCGTTTTTCCTTGTAGATAGGGGCTTTCCCACTACTTTTTTGCCAAATTTTTTAACTCAATATATTTTGCACTATATTTGTCACACATATTTCTCTCAGACTTCCATGCTCTATAAAAACTAGCTAATATGACCCTTTTTTCAATTTATTTTTGCTTGTCATAACTTATCTAAACTTCTTATCTGAACTAATCTGACTTTATTAGTCCTTATCCAAACTTATATGAACTTATTAGACCTTATTTTATGAGTGTGAAAAACCTTATATTTGCTGAACTGAACTTATTAGACCTTTTTTGATCTTATTTTTTTCTTATAAGGATTGAAAATGAGTTGAACAAAACAAGGCCGTTCTCTCAAAATAAAAATCATACTCCCTCCGTTCTTTTTTAGATGTAACACGTTGACTTTGGGTACTATTCATCCAACTCTCTTTGATCATCAATTGCTATTTATATATAAGGAAAAATATAGTCATGTGAGATCTTGTTGGATTCGTCTTGATATACACTTTGCAAATATGTATTTCTTATAATTTTTACATTTATAAAATTAGAGATATTGTGGGACAAGTTGTGTCTTGACAAGTGTGAAAAGTCAAATGTTACATCTATTAAAAAACGGAGGGAGTACTTCACAAGGCTCATTCTCACCTTCATTAAAAAGTCCATGATTATACCTTAAGACCAAAGTGATTAAATTATGACTTATGAGGGCCTCGTTTAATTTCTATCTCATAAACAAAAACCATTCTTTCCGTTTTTTTCATAATATTTATTTTCTATTGCTAACATGTTTTGTGCATAATCTGCCCATCCTTATTGATCTTATCTATACTAATATATTAAAAGGCGTTCCTAAACAATGAACGGTGCCATGTGGTGCTCTCTCTTAGGATGTTTCATTACATGTAATCCACGTACAATTAAAAAAAATTAGAAAATGTATTGTAGAATATTTGATCCCGTGACTATAAATTTATATACTAAAGTCTTGATCACTAAACCAAGTTATATTCGGTGTTATTATTTTAAAGTAAAATATTAGTAAATTTAAAATATAAGTGCCCGAGCCGTAGCCCAGACCTAACAACTAGTTAATCAATTATACATGTATAATTTGTATAACATGCTTGTGATAACTATTATGTTTTTTTTTGTTCATCAATACCTACTAATATGTCCCCAGTCCCCACGCTTAATTAGATAAATCTGGACAATCTACTAGCACCCTGTAAAATAAATACTTAAATAACAAGTCGCATTTAATTAGTATATGTATGCTAATTAACTCATTTTTAGCACATTTACTTTTTTCTGGGGGGGGGCTTAAACATGTCTTGTCTTGGTTATGCAGCATACTAACATTACATATATAATTGAATTAAATCAAGTAGAGGCTAGTTTTGCGCAGATACTCAAGGCTTGATTTTGTTCTATTACCCACGAACTAATAAATTGGTTAAAAACATTAATGGAGCTTAGTTTCATTAACGAAAGTAAAAGGAAAACTTATGTTGGATTAGTCCCAATTTGTTTCCTTTTGTAGAATCCAATACAAGGTATATAAGCCCTCCTTTATAGAGTTTTTGACGACTCCCAATCACATATATTCCCTTGGATCATACCAATGCACTCTCATTGATAAGAGGTTTTTAGTGTGTCGTTAAGGCACCAAAAACCGCTTTCAAACAATATTTGTAACACCTAACAAGCAATTACTAAGAACGTAGTAAAGGCAAGTCAAGGGTCGATCCACAGGAAAATTGGGATTAATCAAAGTCTAACAAGTCTAAATTACCTAATTGAAGGATTTTTGGGGGTTTTGAATGATTTTGTAACAATTAATAACTAACTATTATCAAAGAACTAGCAAATAATACGAGATGAAAATATCAATAAGGAAGACACTAGAGTTAAGGTTACTAGTATGAATCAAAGCGGAACAACGATCATTAATGCAATTGTGATTCAAAGGCAATAATTATGCAAGGTTTAGTTTTCCACTAAAATACTCGAGTCCTATCTCGAATGATCCTCAAGAATAATCGCTTGATCAATCAACTAAATCCTCTCTCGAATGGTCTTTAGTAAATTGATTAAGAGATCCAATAAACATGGAAAACCCCTAATACAAGGATCCCCTTAATTTCAACCCAATATCTTGGCCTAGAAATTAAGTTGATTCATGGGGATGATAAAAGAGTTCAAAATTCAATTAAGAACATTTGAAATCAAAATACCAAAGCATAAATGTGATCAATATCTATCCTAAGGCCTCAAAACACCAAGATCAATGCATAATCATCTTTAGATCATCACAATCACATTAACAATACATGAAAACCTTAATTCATACTTTTACCCTAACCTTAGATAGGAGACTACTCACTAATCATGGAATCTAAACATAAAAATATGAAATTTATAACTAATCTGGAACTAAACATGATTAAGGGACGATTAATCTAATAGCAACAAGCAATTATGAAACTATAATAAAGAGATCCAATACTATGGAAGAATATAAAATAACAATGAAAAGGAAGAATAAAAACTAAAACTTTGCAATTTGATTGAATAAAAAGGTACCTTGAATGAGTAGAAATCAACAATGAGTTTTTCTCTCTAAGAGGAACCCTAGAATAACTCTCTAGTCTATAGAATAAAAGCATATTTCAAAAATAAAACATCCTTACTTTGTTTTGATTAGGCACGAGGCCTGACAATATTTGACGGAACATAAACGGTGCGAGCGCACCAAACACACTGATTTCGAAGTGCAATAATCTGTCGAAAGGTGCGGGCGCACCTCATTAGTTGGTGCGGGCGCACCTCATTAGTTGGTGCGGGCGCACCAACTGTCATGCTCTGGTCGGACAGTTCAACTTAAAACGTGCATAACTCTTTCGTTTTAGATCCAAATCAAGCTTATGACCAGTCGTTGGAAAACTATCTAAATAAACTTTCACTTCCAACTGGAATTACCTTTATCCGATTTGTGGTTGGAAAGTTATGTCCATTTGAAGTTCCCTGTACAAGATTCTATTGTGCAATGCATGTGCTCCCTTTGTGCGAGCGGACATGGGGAATGGTGTGATCGTGCCATTTCTCAACGTGTGCTCTATTTTCATTGCTTTCTTTGCCGACTCCACAACTCGTAGCCGTCTTAGGAAGTCCCACTTATATTAAGAACTTGTCAAAACAGGGTGAAAGCAAATGTACTAGAAATTTGGTAAAAAATGACTGAAAATCTAGCAAAATATCACTATGATGAAGAATGATCAAATGAATGAAATAGAAGGGGAAAGAGAGAAGAAAGAGGGAAGAAAGGGGAGAAAGATGATCAAAATGAGGTAAAAGGAGTCCATAAAATGCGTTAGAAACGCACTTATCACTCATACTTTTACTATGTAGGCCGATTCAACATGCCCACAATCTGACAACTCCATTGGGGCGGACTTCTTTAAAATAACTATTGTGGTATCTTAACGAATGAGGGTGTCAAACTTGAATAATTTAATTCATAAAATTGCTAGAATATTAAATATCGTTATCTAATCTTTTATGATTTTACGTAGTTCCACCCCCGTGTTGACATAATCATGTGAACAAACATGTTATACATTTAAGGTTAACCCTTACGGCCCGTTTGGTTGTTGGTTATAAATGGTGGTAATGAGAATGAATTGGTATGTAAATTTGTGAAGAAAGTCATTGTTCATTTCATGGTAATGCTAATTTATCCTTAAGTGTGTATTTTTCTTCTTTAATTTTCATTCCCATCCATGAGTGGTAATGGAAATTGCTTCCCCTTGGAGAAAAAATACAAGCTTAGGGGTGAGATTGCTTCCCAAAGAAGAAAAAAAACACAAATTTGGGGGTTGAAATTGTCTTCCCATAGAGATTTTAAAGGGGCTTCCCTTGTAACATTACACTTAAAATACAACTACCATTCATTAACGACTACCAAACCGGCCGTTAGGGTTTTGTGCTTTTTTCAACCGTAAACTTCAAGGCTATAGTAGTCTATCTTTGTTACAAATTCACCATTCTATGTTTATTATAGTGTTAATTTTATGTTATAACTAAACATTTTTGAAGAGCATAAGTGTTAAAAAATGTATTAGTTTGTTTTTCACGACAATTTGATATGGTTAGAATTTCAAAATTTGCAAGAAAATAAATGTTTCCTTTTTGCTTCAAATTATGGAACTTGATTAATAATTTGATGGGAAATTAAACTAGAGTTCGACATATGGGTTTATTTCTGTAGGGGTTATACAAGCAGTGCTAATTTTTATTAGACTTGTGTAGGCGTGATTTTATTTCGCCTACGCGGAGTGAGCGCGTATTTGACTACCTCATTGTAAAGGTTTTATTGAAAATATTTTTGAAGTCACCAACAAGTTTTTAAAGGAAGACTCATAAACTAATTGGATATTGGGAAACCGTAGGGACAAATTAGGGACTTATCCAATGTAGATTTCTCCGTCATAACTCCATTAATGGTCAATGAACCATAGATTGAGTTCGGGGGTGAGGATACGAATACGGTCATAATGAACCACATTCGCCCATTGCTGGCCTTTACTAAATAACGATTCATGTCAAGTTTTATGCAAAAGAATAACCAAATAATATTTTCATACACCCTAAAAATAAATCAGTCTAGGTTGGTTCAAGAAACACATAAAAGACTATTTTTTAGTGATATGTTATTAAGCAATCAAAATTACAGGGAACCTAACAGGTTGTTCAAATCATCTGATTAATATTAGAACAATTCTTTAGGTCTGGATTAGAAATAATAACATGTGAAGCGATGAAAAGGCAATCAAGACAATCATATAACATGCATATGTATGAAAAAAATAAATAAAAGAAAAGGAAAGGATTAAAATATACAAGGGAACAATTTTTATATTAAAGATCTACATCATGAAAAGAAATAGTTAGTAACTTCAATATAAAAATAGGAAATTTATTCAAGGACCCTCAAGATTATACCGTGGCTTAGGTCTGAAGATTGACAACCTTCAGGACGAGCAATCGTGAAGCCTGAAGATTAATATGAATGTCTGTATGTATGTGTCTGTATGTCTGAAAGTATGTGTTTGTGTTTGAAAAGTATGAAAGTATGAGTTTTTAGAGAGGTTTCGTAAGTATATTCGTAAAGTGTCGAAGATGTGAAAGTTATAATGTTCAAGTGTTTTTTAATTCAGAAAACTGCAATGTATATATAGGAAAATTCTTAAAAAAAATGATAGAAAAGTAACTACGCGTCGCACAGAGGAATGCGTTAGGCGCACGACTCTGTGTGGCGCCAAAGCCACGTGTCGGGTGCGATTGGTGCGCCGACGACACGGTTGGACATGTGCGCTTGGCACACGTGGTGCGCTAGGCGCACCACCTTGTACCTGACACGCTTTGACAACCTTTTTATAAAACGCATTTAAAAAGATTTTCTTTTATCCTTTTAATCCGGAAATCTGATTTTACGGGATATCTTTGAAAAATATTTATTTTATTTAAGTAAAACAATTAATTGGGCTTTTTCAAAGAATTGGGCTCACAATAAAATTAATTATCGTGACTAATTAATTGGGTTTTAAAATACGATTTTGGATCTTTATAATAAACTTTAACACTTTTTAAAATACTTTGGGGTTTGGCTATTCGGACTGCTCTCCCCTTGGGTCAGACTAATTAAGACTGCGGTATGTTTTATCATTGAATCCTTAAATGAGGAGACACGATTATGTGTCTACAGAAGCCCCCACTTTAACTGATGTTCAGGAAACCGATAGTCAAAGTACACGGTGTCAGGACGGAGAACGATTCTAAATGCTCTGCAGTTTAGAACTGATCTAAAATCGCCGGTCTCTGCAAAACAAAGTTAGTATGCAGGACAATAACTACAAGCAATTTGATTACCTGCAGAAGAAGATGTTAGCAGATAGGTACAAATAACTCACATAATAATGCACATAATTAATGATGCAAAGATGCAAACTTATTAGACTCTCTAAGGATGCATGAGACGCTATGTAAGAATCAGGGCTATCCAAATCTAAGGAATGAAACGCCATGCAAGGTCAGGATTATGCAAGGATAAGAAAGATGAAATGTTACGCAAGGTCAGGGTTATGCGAGACTAGGAGATACAATGCAAGGTCAGGATTTTTGCAAGGCTAGGAAATCTGGAATGATTAGAAAGAAATGGATTGATTTTCGAAAACTGTTTTGGCAGTGAATTGTGGTCCGTAAACGAGATCCGCAGATTACAACTTTTTGGGAGTTTAATTTGGGGGAACCACCACATCTATAAGAATCCCCTACTTTGGGTAAGCTTGTCTTAAATTAGGCACTATGAGCCTAGATTGGAATGTACTTGATCTATATTGAGTATTCAGAGTTCTTCACCGAGGATTCTTCTTTGAGGAGTTGATATAGGCGAGTTAGATATCGCCAGAGACCATGGAATTGTCGGAGAGACCTTCGAGGACAAATAGAGTTTGGATTGAAAGATAAAAAGTTTAAATTTGTGACTCATATAAATATAGGTGGGAAAAGGCTTTGACGTGGCTAGGTTTAGACTCGAGTCTATGTCGGGATCTAGAAATAGTATGCGCCTAAATTCTAGAAAGTCAAATCATTAGACCTTGATTAATTTTATTTATCAAAGCGATCGGACCTTGAGACGAGGATTCCTACGTATCCTTGTGGAATAAGACCATTCGTAGTTCTGGACCCGATAGTTCTGGAATAAGACGAGGTTTTGTTTAAGATTCAATTAATTGGGCTAAGGTATGATCATGGATTTTAGTTGTATGGGTTAAGGTTTTGATGGATTGGAGGATTTGTGTAACGACCCGCACTTCCGAGCCGCTACCTAATCACACTTAAGATTCACTAATCTCAACTAACACTTAATAAACCTCAAATTACATATATTCGTAACGGAAACATAACTTATAAAAACGATCCACGGACATGTGGATCGGGGCCCACAACCTAACTTAAAAACCAAATATCTTATTACGAAATACTTTACTCGATTCCCGGACATATAATATTATATTTTCAAATAAATACTTGACTACTTCTAGATCTGACCTACGAATCATTCATCTAACTTAATAACTAAACTCTCGCTTACAATCCACTTCGAGCTTCCCAGACAAAACCCACACTAACATAATTCCATTTCAAATAATAACTCTCAAGTAATTTCTCATTCATATAAAAGTTAAGTTGAACTAATAAACATAATGAACTTGAACTAAAACATACTTAAAAACATGGGCTATTACATGCTACCACCCTTAAAATAAGTTTCGTCCTCGAAACTTGAAAGCATAAAAATTTTGAACATCTGAAAACGAATAAGTTCACATGAAACATTTTTAACGAAAATCAAATCACTTGACTTCTTAACTTAACTACAATAACTCGAAATATTTGCTTCCAAACAAATGATCAATAATCTTGAATCCAAATTCTCCACAATTTCAATCAACATAATTCGATCTTTCTCTAATAGCCACTCAAAGCTAAAACCTTCAATATCTCAATCTTTATTCCTCAATTTTTAACCAACTAATAACCCAAATCAATTTCAAACATTCCCAAATATGTTTCTTAAACTCATATGCCATGATATGAAGAACACGACAACTCCAAAACAACCATGCTCGATACTGCACTGCAATGCCCCACTTCCGAGCTGCTAGCTAATCACACTTAAGATTCACTAATCTCAACTAACACTTAATAAACCTCAAATTACATATATTCGTAACGGAAACATAACTTATAAAACGATCCTAGAGCTGAAGGTTAGGGCCCACAACATAACTTTAAAACAAAATATCTTATTACAGAAATACTTTACTCGATTCCCAAACATATAATATTATATTCTCAAATAAATACTTGAATACTTCTAGATACAACCTCTGAATCATTCATCTAACTTAATAACTAAACTCTCGCTTAAAATCCACTTCGAGCTTCCAAGAAAAACTTGCAAATAACAGAGGGAAAATACAAAATAAAAACATAACTAAAATGAGCGGAAAGCTCAGTAACTTTACTCCAGCCCGTCAAAACGGTTTTAGTTCGCAAACGTTTTTCATATAATAATCAAGCTTGGTAATTGTTCGGAAAAGAATTCATTCATTAAAATATATCGCTGGCGTAGCTCAATCACTTAACACAAATCGCTGGCAAGTGCAGGTTTTGGCATAACATAACATAACAGAATATTCGACCTTCTCTGGTCTTAACTGCACTTATATCTGAATCATTTTTCTCCACCTGTACCTTGCCACTTTTTATCTCAGTTCCTAAGCTAAGCCAGCTAAAACAAATATGAAATTCTTTTTACATTATCATACTCAAATCATATTTCATAACTATAACCATTTCCGAACAATTCCAATAACAGAACAAGAGTGTTCTTTTATAATTATCTAATAACAATTCACAACTAACTCATATATATATGCATCTATAACCATGGCCGGGAATATAAACGATATACGATACTAAAAATTCAATACAACACATACAGCCATATAAATACGTTTTGCTGAACATAAAGGTTACCTCGAACGCAATCCAATTCCAAGAATACAACTTCCTCTAAGCTTTTCTATTTTCTTTGAGCTCCATAAACTAATGTCCATAATCACAATATCAGCCACAATAAGAATTAGAACCCTTTCATGGATCTTTATATTGGAAAATTAATCTAAATCACTCTTTCTAATATAATCTCGTTCATGAATCTCACTTAATTGCCATTCTTTGAACATATATACTAATCAGCTTTCACTCTACACACTAACTCTGATTTCATCAACAATACTAATACTTCTCAACAAAAGAATCTATATTCTTATTAACCTCTTTTTCAGAAATTATAAAACTAATTTTGGAATCATGAAAGTAATTGATCCAGATACCATAATGACCGTTCTTTGTAAAATCATTTGCAAAACTGATTTGTTTTTTGCAAAATATCAATATTTAAAAACTAGCCATTAGTGAAAGTTAATAAAACCCATGTAAATCATATATCGATTGATGAAATATAAGTAAGAGCTTAAAACCAAATTAATAACTTGCCAAAGAAATCAAAATTCATCAAAGATCAAAACTTTGATACCAATCCCTCTTATAATCAAAACTTAAGGAATGAATTGAACTAAACCCATAATTTCAGCATATGAACAATAAATTACAGAAGGAAACGCACCCATAACGATACCAACACACAGCAGCACCAGTGGTGGTCGAACCACCACAGCATCGGCGGGGAACAGAGATAAGGGAGAGAAAAAACTTAGCAGCAGCGACAGTCGCAGCTCGCCGGAGAATCAACCACATCAGACCCGAAGAGGAGAGAGAGAAAAGTGACAGTGACAACGACAGTTGCAGCGCCGGCAAGCAACAAAAGCAGCAGCGGCGGCGACACCGGCAAAGCGCCGGCAGAAGGAGAACAGGGTGACGCGAGTGAAGAGAGAGAAGATAAGATGGTATAGGGTTTTGTTTTCAATTTGGGGTTTCTCCAATTCTCAATTACTTGGGTAATTAAACTGAAATGTTGAAGAGAAGTTTTGATCAATGTGAGATATGATCTGGCTTTTGATTATGAAGACACGAAGATGAAGAGTATTCATCTGGCTTCTTGAAGTTAGGACACGAGGAGGAGAGAGAGGAGAGAATGGTTTTTTTTTTTTCATTTTCCTTTTTAAGCTTAAAATCATTTACTCAATACCTCATTTGAATAAAACCCACACTAACATAATTCCACTTAAAATAATAACTCAAAAGTAATTTCTCATTCATATTAAAGTTAAGTTGAACTAATAAACATAATGAACTTGAACTAAAACATACTTAAAAACATGGGCTATTACATGCTACCACCCTTAAAATAAGTTTCGTACTTGAAACTTGAAAACATAAAAATTTTGAACATCTGAAAACGAATAAGTTCACATGAAACATTTTTAACGAAAATCAAATCACTTGACTTCTTAACTTAACTCCAATACCTCGAAAGATTTGCTTCCAAACAAATGATCAATAATCTCGAATCCAAATTCTCCACAATCTCAATCAACATAATTCGATCTTTCTCTAATAGCCACTCAAAGCTAAAACCTTCAATATCTCAATCTTTATTCCTCAATTTTTAACCAACTAATAACCCAAATCAATTTCAAACATTCCCAAATATGTTTCTTAAACTCAGATGCCATGATATGAAGATCACGACAACTCCAAAACAACCATGCTCTGATACCAGCTGTAACAGCCCGCACTTCCGAGCTGCTAGCTAATCACACTTAAGATTCACTAATCTCAACTAACACTTAATAAACCTCAAATTACATATATTTTAACGGAAACGTAACTTATAAAACGTTCCTAGAGCGGAGGGTCAGGGCCCACAACATAACTTTAAAACCAAATATCTTATTACAGAAATACTTTACTCGATTCCCAGACATATAATATTATATTCTCAAATAAATACTTGAATACTTCTAGATACAACCTCTGAATCATTCATCTAACTTAATAACTAAACTCTCGCTTACAATCCACTTCGAGCTTCCCAGACAAACCTGCAAATAACAGAGGGAAAATACAAAATAAAAACATAACTAAAATGAGCGGAAAGCTCAGTAACTTTACTCAAGCCCGTCAAAACGGTTTTAGTTCGCAAACATTTTTTCATATAATAATCAAGCTTGGTAATTGTTCAGAAAAGAATTCATTCATTAAAATATATCGCTGGCGTAGCTCAATCACTTAACACAAATCGCTGGCAAGTGCAGGTTTTGGCATAACATAACATAACAGAATATTCGACCTTCTCTGGTCTTAACTGCACTTATATCTGAATCATTTTTCTCCACCTGTACCTTGCCACTTTTTATCTCAGTTCCTAAGCTAAGCCAGCTAAAACAAATATGAAATTCTTTTTACATTATCATACTCAAATCATATTTCATAACTATAACCATTTCCGAACAATTCCAATAACAGAACAAGAGTGTTCTTTTATAATTATCTAATAACAATTCACAACTAACTCATATATATATGCATCTATAACCATGGCCGGGAATATAAACGATATACGATACTAAAAATTCAATACAACACATACAGCCATATAAATACGTTTTGCTGAACATAAAGGTTACCTCGAACGTAATCCAATTCCAAGAATACAACTTCCTCTAAGCTTTTCTATTTTCTTTGAGCTCCATAAACTAATGTCCATAATCACAATATCAGCCACAATAAGAATTAGAACCCTTTCATGGATCTTTATATTGGAAAATTAATCTAAATCACTCTTTCTAATATAATCTCGTTCATGAATCTCACTTAATTGCCATTCTTTGAACATATATACTAATCAGCTTTCACTCTACACACTAACTCTGATTTCATCAACAATACTAATACTTCTCAACAAAAGAATCTATATTCTTATTAACCTCTTTTTCAGAAATTATAAAACTAATTTTGGAATCATGAAAGTAATTGATCCAGATACCATAATGACCGTTCTTTGTAAAATCATTTGCAAAACTGATTTGTTTTTTGCAAAATATCAATATTTAAAAACTAGCCATTAGTGAAAGTTAATAAAACCCATGTAAATCATATATCGATTGATGAAATATAAGTAAGAGCTTAAAACCAAATTAATAACTTGCCAAAGAAATCAAAATTCATCAAAGATCAAAACTTTGATACCAATCCCTCTTATAATCAAAACTTAAGGAATGAATTGAACTAAACCCATAATTTCAGCATATGAACAATAAATTACAGAAGGAAACGCACCCATAACGATACCAACACACAGCAGCACCAGTGGTGGTCGAACCACCACAGCATCGGCGGGGAACAGAGATAAGGGAGAGAAAAAACTTAGCAGCAGCGACAGTCGCAGCTCGCCGGAGAATCAACCACATCAGACCCGAAGAGGAGAGAGAAAAGTGACAAGTGACAACGACAGCTGCAGGGCAAGCAAGCAACAAAAGCAGCGGCGGCGACACCGGCAAAGCGCCGGCAGAAGGAGAACAGGGTGACGCGAGTGAAGAGAGAGAAGATAAGATGGTATAGGGTTTTGTTTTCAATTTGGGGTTTCTCCAATTCTCAATTACTTGGGTAATTAAACTGAAATGTTGAAGAGAAGTTTTGATCAATGTGAGATATGATCTGGCTTTTGATTATGAAGACACGAAGATGAAGAGTATTCATCTGGCTTCTTGAAGTTAGGACACGAGGAGGAGAGAGAGGAGAGAATGGTTTTTTTTTTTTCATTTTCCTTTTTAAGCTTAAAATCATTTACTCAATACCTCATTTGAATAAAACCCACACTAACATAATTCCACTTAAAATAATAACTCAAAAGTAATTTCTCATTCATATTAAAGTTAAGTTGAACTAATAAACATAATGAACTTGAACTAAAACATACTTAAAAACATGGGCTATTACATGCTACCACCCTTAAAATAAGTTTCGTACTTGAAACTTGAAAACATAAAAATTTTGAACATCTGAAAACGAATAAGTTCACATGAAACATTTTTAACGAAAATCAAATCACTTGACTTCTTAACTTAACTCCAATACCTCGAAAGATTTGCTTCCAAACAAATGATCAATAATCTCGAATCCAAATTCTCCACAATCTCAATCAACATAATTCGATCTTTCTCTAATAGCCACTCAAAGCTAAAACCTTCAATATCTCAATCTTTATTCCTCAATTTTTAACCAACTAATAACCCAAATCAATTTCAAACATTCCCAAATATGTTTCTTAAACTCAGATGCCATGATATGAAGATCACGACAACTCCAAAACAACCATGCTCTGATACCAGCTGTAACAGCCCGCACTTCCGAGCTGCTAGCTAATCACACTTAAGATTCACTAATCTCAACTAACACTTAATAAACCTCAAATTACATATATTTTAACGGAAACGTAACTTATAAAACGTACCTAGAGCGGAGGGTCAGGGCCCACAACATAACTTTAAAACCAAATATCTTATTACAGAAATACTTTACTCGATTCCCGGACATATAATATTATATTCTCAAATAAATACTTGAATACTTCTAGATACAACCTCCGAATCATTCATCTAACTTAATAACTAAACTCTCGCTTACAATCCACTTCGAGCTTCCCAGACAAACCTGCAAATAACAGAGGGAAAATACAAAATAAAAACATAACTAAAATGAGCGGCCAGTAACTTTACTCAAGCCCGTCAAAACGGTTTTAGTTCGCAAACATTTTTTCATATAATAATCAAGCTTGGTAATTGTTCAGAAAAGAATTCATTCATTAAAATATATCGCTGGCGTAGCTCAATCACTTAACACAAATCGCCGGCAAGTACGGGCATAACATAATGTAACATAACATAACGTAATATTCGACCTTCTCTCGGTCTTAACGGACTTATATCCCGAATCATTTTTCTCCAACTGTACCTTGCCACTTTTTATCTCGGTTCTCGAGCAAAGCCGCCTAAAACAAATACGAAATTCTTTTTACATTATCATACTCAAATCATATTTCATAACTATAACCATTTCCGAACAATTCCAATAACAGAACAAGAGTGTTCTTTTATAATCATCCAATAACAATTCACAACAAACTCATATATATACGCATCTATAACCATGGCCGTGACTATAAACGATATACGATACTAAAAATTCAATACAACAAATACGAGCATATAAATACGTTTTGCTGAACATAAAGGTTACCTCGAACGCAATCCAATTCCAAGAATACAACTTCCTCTAAGCTTTTATATTTTCTTTGAGCTCCATAAACCAATGTCCATAATCACCATATCAGCCACAATAAGAATTAGAAGCCTTTCTTGGATCTTTATATTGGGAAATTAATCTATCTCACTCTTTCTAGTATAATCTCGTTCATGAATCTCACTTAATTGCCATTCTTTGAACATATATACTAATCAGCTTGCACTCTACACACTAACTCTGATTTCTTCAACAATACTAACACTTCTCAACAAAAGAATCTATATTCTTATTAACCACTTTTTCAGAAATTATAAAACTAATTTTGGAATCATGAAAGTAATTGATCCAGATACCATTATGACCGTTCTTAGTAAAATCATTTGCAAAACTGATTTGGTTTTGCAAAATATCAATATTTAAAAACTAGCCATTAGTGAAAGTTAATAAAACCCATGTAAATCATATATCCATTGATGAAATATAAGTAAGAGCTTAAACCCAAATCAATAACTTGCCAAAGAAATCAAAATTCATCAAAGATCAAAACTTGGATACCAATCCCTCTTATAATCAAAATTAAGGAATGAATTGCACTAAACCTATAATTTCAGCATATGAGCAATAAATTACAGAAGGAAACGCATCCATAACGATACCAACGCACAGCAGCACCGGTGGTGGTCGAACCACCACAGCAGCGGCGGCGAACAGAGATGAGGGAGATAAAAAACTTGGCAGCAACGACACTCACAGCTCGCCGGAGAATCAATCACAGCATACCCGAAGAGGAGAGAGAAAAGTGAGAGCGACAACAACAGTTGCAGCGCCGACAAGCAACAAAAGCAGCAGCTGCGGCGGCACCGGCACCGGCAAAGCCCCGGCAGAAGGAGAACAGGGAGACGCGAAAGAAGAGAGAGAAAATAAGATGGTTTGGGGTTTTGTTTTCAATTTGGGGTTTCTCCAATTCTCAATTACTTGGGTAATTAAACTGAAATGTTGAAGAGAAGTTTTGATCTATGTGAGATATGATCTGGCTTTTGATTATGAAGACATGAAGATGAAGAGGATTCATCTGGCTTCTTGAATTTAGGACACGAGGAGGAGAGAGAGGAGATAATGGTTTTTTTTTTTCATTTTCCTTTTTAAGCTTAAAATCCTTTACTCAATACCTCATTTGAAGAAAACCCACACTAACATAATTCCATTTAAAAAATAACTCTCAAGTAATTTCTCATTCATATTAAAGTTTAGTTGAACTAATAAACATAATGAGCTTGAACTAAAACATACTTAAAAACATGGGCTATTACATGCTACCACCCTTAAAATAAGTTTCGTTCTTGAAACTTGAAAACATAAAAATTTTGAACATCTGAAAACGAATAAGTTCACATGAAACATTTTTAACGAAAATCAAATCACTTGACTTCTTAACTTAACTCCAATACCTCGAAAGATTTGCTTCCAAACAAATGATCAATAATCTCGAATCCAAATTCTCCACAATCTCAATCAACATAATTCGATCTTTCTCTAATAGGCACTCAAAGCTAAAACCTTCAATATCTCAATCTTTATTCCTCAATTTTTAACCAACTAATAACCCAAATCAATTTCAAACATTCCCAAATATGTTTCTTAAACTCAGATGCCATGATATGAAGATCACGACAACTCCAAAACAACCATGCTCTGATACCAGCTGTAACAGCCCGCACTTCCGAGCTGCTAGCTAATCACACTTAAGATTCACTAATCTCAACTAACACTTAATAAACCTCAAATTACATATATTTTTAACAGAAACGTAACTTATAAAACGATCCTGGAGTGGAGGGTCAGGGCCCACAACATAACTTTTAAACCAAATATCTTATTACAGAAATACTTTACTCGATTCCCAGACATATAATATTATATTCTCAAATAAATACTTGAATACTTCTAGATACAACCTCTGAATCATTCATCTAACTTAATAACTAAACTCTCGCTTACAATCCACTTCGAGCTTCCCAGACAAACTTGTAAATAACTGAGGGAAAATACAAAACAAAAACAAAACTAAAATGAGCGGAAAGCTCATTAACTTTACTCCAGCCCGTCAAAACGATTTTAGTTCACAAACGTTTTTCATATAATAATCAAGCTTGGTAATTGTTCGGAAAAGAATTCATTCATTAAAATATATCGCTGGCGTAGCACAATCACTTAACACAAATCGCTGGCAAGTACAGGTTTTGGCATAACATAACGTAACATAACATAACAGAATATTCGACCTTCTCTGGTCTTAACTGAACTTATATCTGAATCATTTTTCTCCACCTGTACCTTGCCACTTTTTATCTCAGTTTATGAGCTAAGCCAGCTAAAACAAATACGAAATTCTTTTTACATTATCATACTCAAATCATATTTCATAACTATAACCATTTTCGAACAATTCCAATAACAGAACAAGAGTGTTCTTTTATAATCATCCAATAACAATTCACAACTAACTCATATATATATGCGTCTATAACCATGGCCGTGACTATAAACGATATACGATACTAAAAATTCAATACAACACATACGGGCATATAAATACGTTTTACTGAACATAAAGGTTACCTCGAACGCAATCCAATTCCAAGAATACAACTTCCTCTAAGCTTTTCTATTTTCTTTGAGCTCCATAAACCAATGTCCATAATCACAATATCAGCAACAATAAGAATTAGAACCCTTTCATGGATCTTTATATTGGGAAATTAATCTAACTCACTCTTTCTAATATAATATCGTTCATGAATCTCACTTAATTGCCATTCTTTGAACATATATACAAATCAGCTTGCACTCTACACACTAACTCTGATTTCTTCAACAATACTAACACTTCTCAACAAATGAATCTATATTCTTATTAACCTCTTTTTCAGAAATTATAAAATTGATTTTGGAATCATGAAAGTAATTGATCCAGATACCATAATGACCGTTCTTAGTAAAATCATTTGCAAAACTAATTTGTTTTCGTAAAATATCAATATCAAAAAACTAGCCATTAGTGAAAGTTAAGAAAACCCATGTAAATCATATATCCATTGATGAGATATATATAAGTAAGAGCTTAAACCCAAATCAATAACTTGCCAAAGAAATTAAAATTCATCAAAGATCAAAACTTGGATACCAATCCCTCTTATAATCAAAACTTAAGGAATGAATTGCACTAAACCTATAATTTCAGCATATGAGCAATAAATTACAGAAGGAAACGCACCCATAACGATACCAACGCACAGCAGCACCGGTGGTGGTCGAACCACTACAGCAGTGGCGGCGAACAGAGATGAGGGAGAGAAAAAACTTGGCAAGACGATACTCGCAACTCGCCGAGAATCAACCACAAAGCAGACCCGAAGAGGAGAGAGAAAAGTGACAGCGACAACAACAGTTGCAGCGCCGGCAAGCAACAAAAGCAGCGGCGGCGGCACCGGCAAAGCCGCGGCAGAAGGAGAACAGGGAGACGCGAGAGAAGAGAGAGAAAATAAGATGGTTTGGGGTTTTGTTTTCAATTTGGGGTTTCTCCAAGTCTCAATTACTTGGGTAATTAAACTGAAATGTTGAAGAGAAGTTTTGATCTATGTGAGATATGATCAGGCTTTTGATTATGAAGACACGAAGATGAAGAGTATTCATCTGGCTTCTTGAATTTAGGACACGAGGAGGAGAGAGAGGAGATAATGGTTTTTTTTTTCATTTTCCTTTTTAAGCTTAAAATCATTTACTCAATACCTCATTTGAATAAAACCCACACTAACATAATTCCATTTAAAATAATAACTCTCAAGTAATTTCTCATTCATATTAAAGTTTAGTTGAACTAATAAACATAATGAACTTGAACTAAAACATACTTAAAAACATGGGCTATTACAATTTGAATGAGGGATAGAACTTGTGTGCAAGCCCCCTAGTTTGATTTATTCTTTTGCCTTTGGCTTTTTATCTTTTTGCATTTTTTTGTTTTTTTTTATCTTGTGCGTTTTCTTTTGCTTTTTTCGCACTTTGAATTTATTCACTTTTTTTTATTTCTGTCTGGCATTGATTTTTAATTTTTTTTTTGTACTGAGGCTTGCACACAAGTTTTTATGGTTTAGGTTATTGTAAGGTTTGAAGGATATTTGTGGAGCTTTGATTTTGGCGGGATTATTTGGCTTAGGATCATGGAAATAATGGTTCAATGGGATCTTTTTTATTTTCGGTTGCATGGAGATGGCTTATGGATGATGGCTTATGGAAGGAAGAGGGGAATAACTCCTAATCCAAAGTATGTCCATTTTTCAATTTTTTTGTATTTTTTTCTATTAATCAAGGTCATTTGGGAAAATTTGATTTGAGTTCCATCATCGAACTTGAAGCATAAATGATGGTGAAAGGCCAATGAAAATAAAAAGAAAAAATTAAATGAAATAAATGGAAAGGCTATAATAGATGAAGTCCTATAGTGACATAGACTCGATGGGAAGAGACAAAAATGGCTTAGGGTAAGGACTCTCGACTCATCCTAGGAAACCGTAAATAAAAGACTAAGCCTTTGAATTGTTGATGCAACGCCTAAGGGGTTGTTGGTGATGTTGATTCTCGTTGTAGCAAGTATAAGAATTTTATTGTCATCGACCATGTTTCGCAACGTATTGATGGTATTTGACCCTAAATGTCAGGTGGAATTTGCAGTAGAAGTTTAGGTTTCATCGTTTGGATTTTTTTCTTTCAGGTGCGGTTTCGAGTAAACCCTATAGAAGTGAACACGTCCTATTGTGAAGGCGGTCAAAAGTAATCTTCATGACTCTAAATGAAGTCGGGGTGGTGATAGTGTGATTGATGAGCTCTAGAATGGGCTCACTTTTTGTTCCTCCATTAGGCGTTCCTAAGTTGTAATCTCTCGATCGGACATGAAACGAATCGAGTGGACCTCGCTTGTATGTTTTAAGAAATGATTTTTGAAATAGGGAAATGGCAATGAGAAATGAAATTAGAAAATGAAAATGGGAAATGGAATTGATTAGAAATGATTATGGGTTTTTGGACTAGTATGGGGTTGACCATGGTGCCGACATGGGCCTAACTATATGCATATGCGGATATGGACTGGACTCGGAATGGACTATGCGAAGCAGTGGACTAGACTTTGAACTTACAGAGAAGCAAGCGTGCTAGACCTGAGGGTATGAATTGATCTTTTATAGTCCGAAGACTTGACTAGGGCTTACATGGAGATGCAAACTAGATATAGGATTAGACTTTTATAGTCCAAGACTTGACTAGGGTTCATATACGTATGCAAACTAGACCTAGGAAATGAATTGATCATTCATTGTGCGAAGACTTAACTAGGGTTTACATAGAGATGCAAACTAGACCTAGGGTTGAACTTTTATAGTCTGAAGACTTGACTAGGGTTTACATAGAGATGCAAACTAGACCTAGGGTTGAACTTTTATAGTCCAAAGACTTGACTAGGGTTTACATAGAGATGCAAACTAGACCTAGGGTTGAGCTTTTATTGTCCGATGACTTGACTAGGGTTTACATTGAGATGCAAACTAGACCTAGGGTATGAGTTGATCTTTTATAGTCCGAAGACTTGACTTGGGTTTACATAGAGATGCAAAACTAGACCTAGGGAATGAACTTTTATTGTCCTAAGACTTAACTAGGGTTTACATAGAGATGAAAACTAGACCTAGGGAATGAACTTTTATAGTCCGAAGACTTAACTATGGTTTACATAGAGATGAAAACTAGACCTAGGGAATGAACTTTTATAGTCCGAAAACTTAACTAGGGTTGACATAGAGATGCAAACTAGACCTAGGGAATGAATTGTGCCTAAATGGACCTAGGCTTTGAATTGGATTAGAATTAGACTTAGATAGGAATGGATTAGGAATAGACTTGGACTAGGATTCACATAAAGATGCAAATGGGCCAAGATTTTGACGTGGACTTGACTTATATGGGCCTAAGGTCGACTGTAATGCTAGTGGTCCTAATATGAAAGCATGGACTCAAATGGGCCTAATATTTTGCAAATGGATTGGAATTGAGTTGATTGGATTGAGGGAAGGTGTTTGGACTAGGCTTAGACTTTTCGAAATTCGTTTTTCAAAAGGACCCCTTGTTTTTATCTTTCATTGGGAAAAGATAATGGATTAAATTTGAAAATATTGTTTTTGAATATGTAGTATGATGATGATTAGTAAATATTTTCGAAAAATGTAGAATATAAGAGGGTATAGGATTGATTTTGAAAAATATATATTTTTTGAAAAGGTGGAACATCATAGGATAGATGATAGGTAAGATTTGGGAGGAGGTAGACATGCATGATGACTCTAACTCTATCATGATTACTTTGTAGATACAACGTTTTGGATGGACTTGGCCTTAGATGATATGCACGAAAAGATCGATTTTTATGTTTGAAATAGGCGAGATTCGTTTTAGGCAAAACAGACTCTTAGGATGATCATAACTCTACGCGACCTCGCAGGATCAACCACCACGACGACTAAATCGACAAGAACATGAGATGCGTAGGTGCAATAGCGGCTTGCCAGGGTGCAAATTAATGCGTCGGCGCACTGTTCCCCGACATGTTTTTGGCGATTTAGGCGAGGTTTTGGCTAACCCCACATATCTTCTGGATGGGACGACAAACATGATGTGACAATGGACTCGTTGAAAGCTTTTTAGGACTTGAACGATATTCGAATTGGCAATAGCATTGGACGTAAGACTTGCGTGCCATATAGCAGCGTGCGTACGGCGAGAAGGCTATGCGTCCGGTGCGTGTCGTGGCGCCAGCGCACCATTGTGCGTTTAGCGAATAGCCCCCCGGCATGCAGTTTGACAATTCGAAGAAGGTTTAGATTATTTTGACGATGTTTTAGACGCGATTTTAGGCGCGACACATAACAACGGATTTGACAAAATAATAGCGTGCAAAAATTGCAATCGCAAGCAAATGTCATATAACATGGATGCAAAAAGTTCTCAACCTAAAGTCCGAGTTCTACGTTTGAAACTATGATCGGGTTTAGGTTAAGGCCGAAAAGGGTCCATGACTAAGAAATTGATCCCACGTTCGTACCTTTGCTTAAAAAGGTGGCCACGTGTAAGTCGCACTCCGCTTCTCAAGTCGGGAACAAGAGAACAATGCCATGGTTGGGTAGGTTTGCCGATGACTAAGATCCAACACTATTGCTCAAGAAGCTTTTGAAAGGACAAAGCGCAAACCCCTAGGGGTGGCCTCACGCATAAAACATGCGCTAATGAGGCAAGGTAGATTGTCCTTATGGTGGCTTAAAAATAGCCATGCATACGCAAAACCCGTATGTCATTCTAATGCATGAAAAGAGTATGAATTGTATTTTTCGAGTTTCACCCACTCATTTAAATTTTTTTATTTTTTTTTAAATTCTCCCGAGTGAAGTCTCCAAAGTGTTGGCGTAATTTTATTTCGCGTACGCGGTGTGAGCGCGTATTTGCCTACCTCATTGTAAAAGTTTTATTGGAAACGTTTTTTAAGTCGCCAACAAGTCTTTAAAGGAAGACTTATAAGCCTAATTGGATATTGAGAAACCGTAGGGACAAATTAGGGACTTATCCAATGTAGATTTCTGCGTCATGACTCCATTAATGGTCAATGAACCATAGATTGAGTTCAGGGGTGAGGGTACGAATACGGTCATAATGAACCACATTCGCCCATTGCTGGCATCTAATAAATATCGATTCATGTCAAGTTTTATGCAAAAGAATAACCAGATAATATATTCATACACCCTAAATATAAATTAGTCTAGGTTGGTTCATGAAACACATAAAATACTATTTTCTAGTGATATGTTATTAAGCAATCAAAATTACATGGGACCTAACAGGTTGTTCAAATTATCTGATTAATATTAGAACAGTTCTTTAGGTCTTGATTAGCAATAATAACATGTGAGGCGATGAAAAGGCAAGTAGGACAATCATATAACATGCATATGTATAAAAAAATAAATAAAAGAAAAGGAAAGGATTAGAATATACAAGGGAACGATTTTTATATTAAAGATCTACACCATGAAAAGAAATAGATAGTAACTTCAATATAAAAATAGGAAATTTATTCAAGGACCCTCAGGATTATACAGTGGCTTGGGTCTGAAAGATTAACATCCTTCGGGACGAGCAATCGTGAAGCCTGAAGATTAATATGAATGTATTTATGTATGTGTCTGTATGTCTGAAAGTACGTGTTTGTGTTTGAAAAGTATCAAAGTATGAGTTTTTAGAGAGGTTTCGTAAGTATATTTGTAAAGTGTCGAAGATGTGAAAGACGTAATGTTCAAGTATTTTTTAATTCGCAAAATCGTAATGTATTTATAGGAAAATACTAAAAAAAGGACTGAAAAGTAACTGTGTGTCGCACAGAGGAGTGCGCTAGGCGCATGACTCTGTGTGCACTGGCGGATGCAGGTGGGTCATTGGGGGTACTGCAGTACCCCCAAAGTGAATTTTTTTTTTTTGAAAATAAAAACATGAAGAAGAAGACTCTGAAGTGTGGAACTATGAAACAGAAGAGAGAGAAAGAAGATGTGGGAAAAAGAAGTGAGAGAAAGAAGACTCAGGGAAGTACTGAAGCGTGGAACTATGGAAAAGAAGAGAGAGAAAGAAGATGTGGGAAAAAGAAGTGAGAGAAAGAAGACTCAGGAAAGTAATTGCAAGTTGAACTTAAGGCTAACTGTTTTTAGGGGGTTCACATCATCACATGTCATTTAGATGTAGGTAAAGCCAATAATTTTTTATTGTTTAATGATGTCTTAGCTCATAATCACCCACAAAAGTAAAAGAATATACTACCTCTGCTTTTTTTATTTGCTACATTTGTTGTGCACGGTTTTCAAAGCATTATTTAACTCTTAATATCTCTTATTTCGCTTAAGTAAAAATTATAAAAATTTGATATTATGAATCTACACGTCGAGACGAATCTAACAAGATCACACATGACTATATTTTTACTTATAAAATAATCAAAATAATCGGTCAAAGTAGTGGCTTCATTCCCAAGGCAACAAATGTAGCAAATAAAAAAAAGCGGAGGGAGTAATCACAATCCAATTAGATCGTCAAATTTCTAATACTTTTTTGGTTATTAATTTAATTTTAAATGAACTATTTATTAGATAAAATTAGTTTATTAGATATAGAAAAATGACACATGGGTCAAAAAATAAAGGGAAAAGAACCGATCTTCGACAATTTGTGTAATTTTACTTATTTATTTTTGTATTTTGAGATTTATGACGTTAAATATTGAACAATGTTTTGGATTGTAATATTTATAACGTTAAATATTGAGACCAATGTTTATTTAATTAATCACAGTACCCCCGATTCGAATATCCTGGATCCGCCACTGTCTGTGTGACGCACAAAGCCACGTATCAGATGCAGATTGGTGCGCCTGACACAGCTGAACCTGTGCGCTTGGCACACGTGGTGCGCAAGGCGCACCGCCTTGTGCCTGACACGCTTTGACAACCTTTTTATAAAACGCGTTTCAAAAGATTTTCTTGTATCCTTTTAATCAGGAAATATGATTTTACGGGATAAAATCCGATTTTGATTATAAAAATATATTTGAAAAATATTTATTTTATTTAAATAAAACAATTAATTATTATTAAACAATTAATTGGGCTTTTTTAAAGAATTGAGCTCAAAATGCAATTAATTATCATGAATAATTAATTGGGTTTTAAAATCCGATTTTGGATCTTTATAATAAACTTTAACACTTTTTTTAAATACTTTTGGGTTTGGCTATTCGGACTACTCTCCCCTTGGGTCGGACCAATTAAAACCGCGGTATGTTTCATCATTGGATCCTTAAACGAAGAGACACGATTATGTGTCTACAACTTATTATAAGTGATTTGTGTCTTTAAAAAGATTCCACGTTATAAAAGTTAAGTATCAGGCTGCTTTTATTCTTTTATTATTTATCTGCGTATGATATTGGGTTCTGTCCTAGGGAAAAAAAAACTCTCTCTAGGGAGATTTTGCCTCACCCTGAAAGTGAGTACCAAACCCCCACTCAAATCCCTCGGCCGAGCACTCCACTGCAAATGCGTAAGTCGATCAATCTGCAAATCATCTGAACATTCCCTTCAACGTGCCGGGTGGTGCGCATGCAACATCCCTCATCCTTTTCACCTCCCTTCACCTTTTTTCTCGATAAAAATTTTTTTCCCATATAATCCCAAGGCCGGTTCACTTTTCGGTTAAGCTTCCATGTTTTTTACTACTATCTTGCAACAAGCACCTTTTCTTTGCATTTACTTCACTATTTCTTAAACATGAGTAACCGCAATCCTACAAACCCTCCATCTCCTCACTCAGACGCAGTACGGACCAAATTATAACCACAATCGAGAGGATGGGTATCCTTATTCACCACCCACCTACCAATCATAATATGCCTTCTATTAAGCGGTCACATGCAATTATAGGAATGTTCTTTGACAATTCTCCTCCCAATACAAGCTTTGTTTTTAATATAGTTAATAATCATTGGGAATCTCGCGAACTAATCCGCGTTCATCGTACATGTCTGTACTTTATTTTGGAATGCCAAAACTTGGGACACAATACTCAGCTTTAATACTACAATCATTGACGGTAAGCCGATCACGTTCGGCCAAGCTCGAGCATCAAATTCCGACGAGCATCAATTTCGACATGGCTCGTGTGTGGGTGCGTATTCAGGACCTTCCATGGGGCTACCTTAACACCGACTGGACCGTCCGTATCCAGAGCCATGTGGGGATGGTGGAAGCTATAGATAATGAAGGGTCGGCTTGCCACAACATCCTTATCTCCGAGTAAGGTTAGTTTTGGATCTTACCCAACCATTAATTCCTGGATGTTTTTTTACCTTTAGATGATAATTGTGTTTCATGGGTCTATTTCCCGTTACGAGGGAATTTTTAAGTTTTGTAAAGAATGTGGTTGTGTGGGCCATAATATTGCTCGTTGAACCTCTCTGCGTATGATGCTCACCGATTGATTCAAAGATGAGTTCGAGATCTTGAGGATCATGGAATGACTGTTTTACAAACCCAGGAGGGAATACCTCTTTATACCAATATGATGAGAGGACTGACAGATAGATTTATCCATAGAAACCCTAAGATAAATCTATACAATATCCGCTCGATCATCCAACCCCTAGCCAAGACCCAGACCTATTTCCCCCCTTATACGTCCATGCTGAATCGAGTCATCCTCGGATGAATTCTATGATGCCCCACCAGATTTCTGTCCACAAAACATAAACCCCCACCAACCCTACTATTCAGATGATAACTCCCAACACCATAATAACCCACCCCCCGACTTCTCAAACTCAACCATGCGTAAGAGAACCCCTTCTTGGGTTAGAAATCGATGTAAGCAAACCCCTTCACCAGGTAGAAGGTTTGGATTATCCCACGATTCCGGGGCCTCGTTAGCACCAGGCCATAGGGCTAGTAATTAGTATGGGCCTTCACGGGGCGGGACAAATATAACTTGGGGGCCCTATGCAATTTCTTAAGATTGGGCCATTGATTTGTAGTTCAAAGTACATATCAAATTCTCAATTTTGAAGAAAAGTACTTTTGTATCTAAAATACTGTCAAGTTACAACATATTCAAAGAAACATATCTACTTACAAACATGTAATTAAAATTTTTGGGAAAGGAATGGCACTAATTGAAATTTTATAAATTCGGAGAGTGAGAGCCATTAATGGGGTTGGCATGAAGCTTCTGGTATAAGAATGTGAAGAGGCAAAGAGAAAAATATGGGTTTCATCAAAGAATAAAGACTTAAAAAAAGTGAACAAGCATGTAATCGGGCATCACGCTTAGAGGCCGTATAATTTGCAACTCACGAAAACTAAGAAACGCATGCGTTGGGATTCCCATACTGCTGTCATTGACAGCTTTTAAATTCCCAAGAACTTGAAAAGAAAATTTTAATAGGTTCGGCAGATTCGAACCTCATACGATGTTTGCTATGCACACGGAATTACCACAACTCCACATCTTTTCCTTTTGTCGGTTTTGCAATCAACAAACTAAAATAAATTTGAGGCCCCCATTTTTTAGGGCCCTATGCAGTTGCCCTTGCTGCATTGGGCAAGAACCCCCTGTGCCTTCTACCCAGCTAGACCACACTCTACCCCCAAGACCGCGTGAAGCCCGGTTAGGCAAATTTCTCCCAAGCCTAACCAACGGCATCACGGTCAAATAACCTCTCCTCCAAGCCCAACCTGAAGATCTTTATTCCACCATTTAGGTTGGTCAGCTCGGGCCCATAGGTCAGCGAGATTGGCAACCCGAATTATGTATACCCTCACAGAGGCGATCATCCAACCGGGATGGCCCATTCCACTATGGTTGAATGAAGCCCAATTCATGACGGATTTACTTTAGAAGATATGGTTTCCCATGGGTAGGCTCCAAAACCCCTAGACCCCCGAGATGAGGCAAGGCCCGGTAAGCTGCAGGCGAAATGTAGCTCTCGGTTCATGGACCCACATACTTCAATGGGCTTTCAAACAAATCAAGAGGGGACCTGAAATTCCGCCTTCCCCCAAATGAAGAGCCTTTGGAACTCCGCAATATATCCAATCTCATAAATCACAGTTTTGATTTCCCCTTTTTGCGGATGTATTTAACCCAGGGTTTTGCGGGAAAATGAAAAATTGAATGAGGCTCGTGGTTTACACGCACCGAGGAGGAGAGTACTCTCCACTTCCCCACTTCAATTGCAGGATTTAAATAATGGCTCAAGGTCCGAGGAAGATTTACATCCAAAGGCAACATCGCAGTGGGTAGGGAAATTATTTTGGGACTTGAATGCACTACAACTATGTTCAGAGGTAAAAAAGAAGAAATGGGCCGTTGTCTCGAAGCGGGTCGATAGGTAGTTATTTTGTGTTTGATGATAATGAAGATCGAGCCACGGGTGAAGAGGAGGAAGAAAAGGTTGGAGGAATGGGACTCAAGGGGGCTTTAATATGGCCTAATGCGGCTCACTCTCAATTTCAAGCAAAGGCAGTTACGATATCTCAATGGCTCGCACGATGGGTGTTGGATCTGGGTTGTCGGTCTCTTGAGGAATTTAAAAAACGACAAGCCACTGTATCACCATTTGACCCTAAAGGAGACTGGAATCTCAAGCGTAGCAAAGTTACTAGTCCAGATATGCCTCAGATGAATCAAGCACTTAAAGACAGCGACAATGATATGGAGATGCATTTTTCTTTGACGATTACTATGGGTGAAGAAACGATGTGAGGGATGCGGGCACCCGATCGGCAAGCCTTTGTGTCCCCAATGAACATACTATCATGGAATTGTCCAGGGCTCGAACGCCGAGATGGCCCGACAATTCTGTACCTATTCCGCTCGTGTCACGGTTTAAATCATCTTTTTTTTTTGTTTTCAAGAAACAAAAACTAGTGTAAACGATGTATATAGTGTGCTTAGGTCTACCAATCCATCGTCTTTGGTAGGAGTTGATGCCAATGGAACTCGGGGGTCTTGTTGTTTTTTGTTTGTTGGGGGCCCTATGTAGTTGATGTAGTTGCTAGGTCTAGTAACTTTTTGTTCTGTAAGATATCTGCACTTAATGGAAAGCAAATGCACGTTTTTGTTCTTGTACGGCGCGTCTCGGTACCAACCAAGTCAACCTATATGGGATAGTAGCATCAACATTTATTCACAACATATTCCTAACTATCTCATAATAGGAGACATAAATCAAGTAGATCAATACTCCGATAAAATGGTGGTAGGTGCTCTTATTCGGGTTAGGGAAGAAGTAACTACATGGAAGCACAATCTCAAATTTACATGACATTCCTTTCTACCGGCCTCGGTACACTTGGTCCAAAAATAGAGAGGATGATGAGTTGAGTCGTGGAACGTTTGGATCGAAAGCATATGCTACTTTGGATTGGCTTGATGAAATTAGGACACACAACTCCAAAACTTTCCAATAATCCATTGGACCACGCTCCCATCTTCTTACAAACAATGCCTAAATCACCGTCCATGAGACGTCCTTACCAAATGTGAGAATTGGAGCCTAAATCACAACGAGGTAAGGGAAATGG
>CANSZD010001023.1:472500-717601 GCA_947648045.1 Beta corolliflora | reverse complement strand
GTTAAATCTAGTATTGGAATAGCGCACGACTCAAAATGTTTAGAGAAAGAAAAGTTGCTTTTTTCCCTAACATGTTGACCATCCACAGCTAATATTGTATCTAACACGGAAAGTCTTGTGAGTAACTCCTTTATTTTAGAAAAGTTCGCTTTTCGTCGTTCACCACTGTAATATCTAGCAAATGGTCGTTGAGAATTTCAAACCAGCAAGTTAGAGTTTTGTTTAAAAATTCTAAAAACAAACCGACCTGCCTAAGTGCATAAAATCACTGTACACGAATTATAGGCACACAAAACCAACTCCATAAAATAAAAACATATTCTACATATATACAAAGTTATTGGAAATAGATTATCCAATTCACTTAATCTCCTAGAATTCAGCCATGTTTCTTGGGATAGGAAATCCCATGAACACTCATTTAACTTCACTCCATAACTTACTATTACTTGCTCTTCAGACTTTGATAATTATATTGTGTGCTTCAGCCCAGTCTACTCTCGAGCCTAAGGCTCCGAAGAATTCGGTCTCGGCGATTTTCGTGTTCGGTGATTCTACGTCCGATCCTGGAAACAATAACTACATCAGGACACCATTTAAAGAGCAATTTTGCACCATATGGAAAGGATTTCCCCTAACCATGTTGCAACGGGAAGGTTTTGTAATGGAAGGTTGGCTACTGATTTTATTGGTACGTATAAATCTTTAGCAGTTACGTGATTTATATAATATGGAGTTGGAAATGTTTTGCATGAGGATTTAAATTTATTTTATCATCTTTTTTTGTTTTGGTTGCAGCAAGCTATATTGGAGTTAAAGAATTTGTGCCACCATATCTAAACTCATCACAGTACAGACGAGTTGATGAGTGGAGTTAGTTTTGCTTCTGCTGGATCTGGATATGATCCTCTTACACCAACATTAAGTGTAAATTACCTTTCTCTCCTTCTCTAATGCATGCATACGCTTAAACTGTCGTAAATTATCTTATTTTGCACGTACAGCACTATTAGTCCAACACTTATTTTCTCATATGATATTGAATAAATAAGAAACAAAGAGATTTAGTAGGAGAATATTAGTAAGTTCTGGCCATAATTTATGCGTGTAACAGTTGTGAAAAAGCGCCACAGTAGCGACATAAGCAGCTCATAAATAATAGCCCCAATAAAATAACATAAAAATAAACAACATATCCTGAATAATGACGTAATGATACAATGGTATTTCAGTAATCATTTAGTTTTGAGTTTTCTGGCAAAAGAACGACGATTCACGGTTCATCACCTGGGTTGGTAGACTCAAAGTAATTGATACATTATTTCGCTCCATTGAAACCATCCAAAGGAAGCGAAATGAGAGGAAAGAAGAAAATCGCTTAGATAAAACATGCTCATAGTGCTATTAGTGTACCATACTACCATGGATATTTAGTTGGGGTAGGCAACCACCAACTATACCACATCTTCATTCTTCTGATATGCTAGTTAGTTGTTTGGAACAGCAAAGATAGTATGACTAATTGACTAATTAGGTAAAGCCTCGTGTCTGGTATGAAACAATCATTTATGCCTATGTTAATTGCCTTTCTTGTCTGGTAGGAATTGAAGTATTGAACATACTGCATTTCGTGTCACTTTGTTGTTTAATTGATATCAGTCTCTACTACATTTCCTTGGGCTGAGAAAGCTAGCTAATATACCTATGGGATTATGTGTAAGATTTACTAATATATATTATATATTTTAGGCAAACAAACGTAGGCCCCTCCTGATGTTAAGTCAAAGTTGCTCAACTGATGATATCTTTTGTCGAAATATGTATCGAAAAATTTCCTTGTGATTACGGACTATATCCTCGTACGATACACTTCTCTTTCAAAAACAATATTTAACAAAGAGGTTTTTCTAACCTATATATACTTTAGCTATTTGTTTTTACATTTGCTCAAAAAAACTGATATATAAAAAAACCCTTCTTGGATATAGAATATGGGAACAAAACAAGGTGAATGCACTTTTTGCGCATTCTCTCTTACTTTCTAGCTAGTACTTCTTTCTCCTTACTTTTGATACTGCACTCTTACCTTTTATTGTCAATAAGTAATATTCTCTACAAGAAGAATTTTATGAACATCCCGCTGTGAAAAGTAGGAATAACAAATAAGAACAGGGGAAGTAAATACAAATGTTCAAAGTATATCAAAAAAGTAGTCCCTCCGTTTTTTAATATCTACTCGGTTAATGTAGATACATATTTTTTAAGACATATTGTACATAGAGAATAAAAAATTTGGGTCTACTTAGTATTTTTTTACTTTATTTGATGCACCAAGAGAGAGAGAGAGAGATAGAGAATGGCTTTGTTAATTGTTATATTATGAGGGAGATTGAGCGTATGTATAAAAAGAGAGTGTGGGCGAAGGATGATTAAATTATGTATCTATTGCCAATAGAGAAATGAAGCATTATAGGTAGATTTTCAAGAAACAGGACCGAAAAGGAAAATGAGTAGATCTTCGAAGAAAAAAATGGAGGGAGTAGTTGATATTACAGATTATGTAATATTTTCGTAATTTATAGTTTTGATAAATATTGTATTATTGATTTAATTTTTATAATTAATTTAATTCAAAAATCAAATGTTATAGTATCTTTTCCGAAAAAAATATATTAAATGAAATTAGATATCATGTGTATAACACGGGGCAGAAGTCTAGTGTGATAAGTAAAACAATATTTTGATTTGTCGGTTTTACCATTCTTGTTGATACATAAAATTCTAATTCTTATATATATAAATTTGACCTTTACCAACGTACATTAAGTGACATATTCTAAAATATATTTATTTTCTCAAGTAAATGATATTTTATCGAGTATCAAAATCTTTAATCGAGAAATTAAATATAATTCAATTAAAATCGAGTTCATTAAGGACTACTCCTCTGCTTTTTTTATCCTTCTCACTTTCGTATGCGCGTCTCCCAATGCGCATCTTTGAGCTTAAATATCTTTCATTATATATTAGTAAAAATTATAACGATTGAATATTAATAAGTACTAATTGGGACGAATCAAACAAGACCCCACTGACTATATTTTTTCTTATAAATTGCAAAAATTGAGGAAGATTCTCCCTATGTATGAATAGTGTCAAGATTCCAAGTGAGAAAGATAAAAAAAAAATAGAGCGAGTACTAAAATACGGTTTAATGAGTAAACATTACTTTATACTATTAAAACTAGACTTCAAACAGCACAAAAATAGTTTGAATTAATAAAAATCAAATCACTCTTTTGGTTTAAATCATGTGAAGTAAACATGGCCCAATAGGGTACGACTACTTTCTATATTTTCCAAAAGAAAATTTTCTATGCAATAATTGTACTCATTTTATGTGGCACAACTATTACTTATTATTAATCAATTAAATAATATTAAATATTCTCTGTTTATTTAGATTTTCCAAACCCTGGCTCATATTTTATAGGAATTGCTAGAGAGTTGCATTACTAGATGACATAGTCATATTAATTATCATTTCATCATTAAACTTAGCTTTGAATATATGTGTTTGAGAGCTAGAAGATTCGATTATTTATTATGGAAACTTAGTATTTTTCATTTAGAAAATATATTCAGTGCTTATTATCAATCACTAGGGTTGTATATATCAAAACCAAATGAAACATAATATAAAGTGTAAAAAAGTGGAAAAAAATGATTGATGGGATAGAGACCGGAAGGCATAAAAGCATACAAGATTTATATGCATTTGGTCCACACTAATTTTATTGGAGAAGATGTTCATTTTTTCATAATAACTTATGTTTTTCATAATTTAAAGGGTAATATAGAAGTAATACTTAAATTTAACTTTCTACCCCTCGAAAAAATTACCCTTTTTTAAAATGGTGAATTTGGTTCATAATATGGTAACTCTAATTAATATGATTATTTAAAAGCGGACTGATATATATTTTTTAAAATGGTAATAATACTAATAAATATGTATCATGGACCCGGTACATTCAAAAGCTTCTAAAAAACGAAATGCATGTGAAGTCTTATTTTTCACACTTAATAATGAAACTGTGAAGTCAATTAATTTGGGTGGGAAAGAATATATTGTTATTCATATCTTCGCTTGAAATAATTCTTGTCTAAACTTATTATTTCATGTTGAAATTCATCTAAACTTATTTAAATTTATTAGTATTTCAACTTAATTTGTCAATATCTGCCCTTATTATTCCTAATCTGAACTTATTTTTTTCCCGATACTTTAGTTTTATAATTGAGAAGAACAAAGTTGTACAGGTTAATTATAATCTTTTTGTTGGTTTTTTAACAGGGAGTTATTCCACTCTCAAAACAACTGGACTACTTCAAGCACTACAGATCAAAAATTGAACCCATAATTGGTCTGGAAAAGACTAATGAGCTCATTAGCAAATCAATTTTTATCATTAGTGCCGGAACTAATGACTTTGTGGTTAACTATTTCACTGTACCTTTTCGAAAGAGGATGTATACTATCCCCCAATACCAGCAATTCTTGCTGGAAAACGTTCACCAAGTCATCAAGGTTGGTCTCAATTTCCTCTTTAACTATTTTTTTTTATAAAAGTTCAAAATTAAGTTACATTAAATATGGCCCGGGCGCACCCCCACAACCCAGGACCGTTAGTTTATTACAGGCCAATTGAAAAAAGGGCCTCACATACGAGAAGGAGTGTTGGCTATGATGTATAGCGCGCAACACATGTGAGTGTCAACCCGATAAAAGGAGAGGATGGGTTAGCTTTATAATGCAAGGCATTTCTAAACATTGTCTATGGTTTTAAGGTGGAACCTCGTTTGCGTTGTGAAGTGGATTTCTCTCTTCTTTGATCAATGTGGAACAAATAAATGAAAGATAGAGATAATATTAGGATTCATAGATGAATTAATATATTATGGCAAAGTGAAAACTATTGATAAAACTATTTGTGAAATATAGAGTTTATGGAGATTTTACCCCTAGATTGATGGTAAACATAATTCATTTTCTAGAAAGTTGTGGGTTGAAGTAAGTCTTATCATCCTTCATAGTCAGCTTTTAAAGATGATGAAGCATTTTTTTAGGGAATATAGATGATGAAGCATAATGCCAGACTTAAGTTAGTTAAGTCATTAGGGTTCATTTCTTTGATAGCAAGAGGTGCCACGTGATGTGTAGGGTTATTGACAATGCATTTTAATATATAGGTATAGATGATTTTTGTGTTGAAATTAGAGAGAAATTAAAATTTTCAAGCCCAACTCGGATGGGACAAGTGACAACCTTGTTCATATCCAAAAAGGGTCAACCCATTGGCTGGCTCGTCTGTCTGTATAGGTCTAATCAATCCATTGAAATTTCCCCAAAATAATGAACAATTAAATTTGTAACAATAGAATCTAGGTAAATACAATTTGTTAATTAGTTAACCCATACTCGTCTGTCCTAGATTATTTCATACGGTTTGACTTTAAGTGGTCAAGTTTTGCAAACTTTTGACCAAATTAGCATGAACTAGTTGTTCAACTACATATTATAAGATAATACAGCTATATGTGATCTTGCTAGATATTGATATCAATATTTATTCTCAAAATATCAGCTTGCTATAATTTAATTCTATATAAATGGTCAAAAATATTTAGTAGTATTAGAAATCGTGAAAATCAATCTGTATAAATTAATCTAAAATCGACATTGTATTACAGTGTCTAATTAACTAGGCTAAACATTAATTGAAAATCTACATCAAGCTAAGAATTACACCTTTTAACATTTTTAGGTAGAGGTGCTAATACAAGATGTCTAAACATTCGTGGTAATCATATTACTCCAACATATATTTATATTGGTGAGCAAACTCATCTTCTTTAACAATAGATTCTCATCACAATTCTACATCACCTTGCTTGGTTCCTTCAAAGAACTTTATTTTTCCTAATTTAGTTAAATTAAAAAAAAATTCTGCATAGATGTAGCATCATTAATTTAAAATGGCATGTTGATTTTGTATTTTCATGACTTTTGCACAAATTAACAGGGTTTGTGGGACCAAGGGGCTAGAAAAATAGCAGTGGCTGGAGTTCCACCAATGGGTTGCTTGCCAATTGTAATCACTATGACATCAAACAACTCCATTTCACAACGCGGCTGCATTGTATCTTTGTCGTCCATTGCTAGAGATTATAACAAACTTCTCCAACTTCATCTCAAATCTTTACAACTTACCTTACAAGATCAACGCACTAAAATTGCTTACATAGACATATATTCTCCATTGGACGACATTGTCCATTCTTCAGGAAATTTAAATTACAGTAAGTCATGACTTCTTGTTCTAAATTACACTCTTTTCCCTCATCTTACTAACTCGTTTGATTGAATATAGGATATACTAACCTCCATTTCTAAATAAGTGGAACAGCTTGATTTTCACACTTATCAACGCACCACTTTGACCATTAATATATCTAATTATGTATTTGTAAAAGTTATAAAAAGTTGATATTATGAAAATAGTCATTGAAACAAATCCAACAACATTTTATGTGATTATTTTTATTTTATATATTAGTAAAAAAAGTACCATCAAAGTGAGGTGTGTGAATAGTGCAAAAGTCAAAGTGTTGCATTTAAAAAGAAATAGAGGAACTAGTATATTTAAGAAAGTTATTTTGTCCTCGAAATTCCTTTTCCTAAGAAGTGTAGAAAAGTTGTTTGGTTGATCATGTGAAGAAAAAAACTTCCTCCGTCTTATGGGAAGTAGAACTTACTAAGAAGTGCAACTTTCAACATTTTTACTTAACAAACAACCTTACCTTATTATACTTCCTAGAAAATTTCACTTCTCATATATTTTTAGGTCAACCAAACTATATCGAAACAAATACTTATGTTTTAATATAACTCAAATTGCTTGCACTCCTACTCCTACTCCTATTATTATGGACTACTAGTATTAATTGTGCTTTAGAATTAGATTAATAGTCATTGACTTTGCTGACATACTACTAAAATTTTGTCCTCTACATTACTTTATGTAGGTTTTGAGGAGGTAAGCAGTGGGTGTTGTGGTACGGGTTACCTGGAAACAGCATATTTGTGTAATCCTGCATCGTATGTTTGTAAAGATGCATCCAAGTGTGTGTTTTGGGATTCCATCCACCCTACTGAAATGACTTACTACCTCGTTTTCAAGGCCCTTCGTCCAGTCATTGACTATATCATTAAAGACTGAAATCCTATTATTCTCATCTCTCAAGTACCCCTTTATGTATTTAAATGCATTAATCAATTGCACTAATTTCTGTATTTATACAGATCATGTGCTCATTCATTACATGATCTTCTTACAGTGGTCATTACATCAAGACTCCAAATTATTGAAGTATAAGATTTGACAACTTTATGTTGGTTTTGAGACCTAATCCATTATTTCATGGAGTATTAAACAAATTAAATGTTAATTACGTCGATTTAGTTATCGAATTGAAATGGGATGTAGCCCCTTATTCTTGGGATTTGAGTGATAAAAATATCAACTCTATGTGAAAAATGAAAAAGTCAAAATGAAAACATTAAAAAAAAAAAGAGGTTGTATAAAATTTGAGACTACATTTTGGACCTACTTCAAACTCAAGACCCGCTAGATCGATTGAATTTTGGTAAAAGGTATGCATATTTCAAACCCCATTAATCTGGGTAAAGTTTGATCCGAATGTAAATTGTAGAATCTTCTAGTCTTAAAACCCGACCCATGCCCGTCCTTATATTCTTAATATAATCCATTAGGTCTTAGCTCACATGAATGAAGGGAGAAAGCTTTTTGAGAGGTGAATGTTGAGCAGAAAAAACAGACTAAAATTTTCTTTTCAAGTTATTCTATTGCTCAAAACAGAGTCACCGACCCACCTTAATTACTCCATATGGAGTAATATATAGGCTCTCTGACATTGAATTCGATTCTCACATTACATCAACCTTTAATTACGTTAACTGAAAAAACTATATGGTATCGACTTCAAGATCTCATCAGCAAGGATATTGTACATCCTTTGAGAGGGATGCACCGCATCCCAGAAAACATAACTATCTCGATCCTTGCATACATTTGAGCTCTTACATGTGTCACCTAGTTCAAATATTCCTGAACCACAACATCCTTTTGTAGTCTCACTAAAACCTGTACGTCCAAAATTTGAGATACACCATTGTGTTAGCTACTTTGGAGTAATCCACTAAAAATTGAGAAAATTTTATATGTACTTCCTATGCTACGTTTTGAATAGTTGAAAAAAAAATTAATAAAAAAGCAACTCTTCTATTTGTAACTTAATGTTGATAACATTAGGATTTTTCTACTTGTTGTAGACTATATGTAGCACGTATGCAATTTCACTTGTTTTTGTTTACATTATATAAACGGTTATTTATTTTCTGATCCCCTTTCCAATAACATTTTTCTTTTCTTCTTACTTTGTTTTTAAGATCCCTTAGCTTGGAAATTCATGGGAATTGTACCACATAGAAAAAGTAAGATGCAATGATCAAACCACTTCATATCTTTGAGGAGTTAGTCCTTTTATTCATAATAGATTTTAGATGGGACCTCATTCTAATTTATAAGTGGTCCAAATAGTCTTCTATAGATGAGTGCATCTCAAGCACGTTTCACGATCAATAAGAGTTACCTATGTGAACCTTCTGAATTCCGAGTTTGATATTATTCTTAAACTTCATGCATGATAATTTAAGTGAATATACTTTCATCCCCTAAAAAAACAAAAAAGTAAATATGTTTTCAAGTTATTGTGATACTCCCTTTGTCCAAATATTTTTGCAATAAATGTTTATGGTCCAATTAACTTCAAAGAGAACATAGAGCAAAAAGAAAATTTTGGAGCTGATATACTGCAATTGAATTGCGCTGCAACCTTTAAGAATTTATATTGCAACTAAGTTTATATTTTCTTGTGGTTCAAGCAATGAGATTTTCTAAATGTGGCATGATAAATACCATATTCATTTGATATACATATAAGGCCCTGTTCTTTTAGACTTATTTTCAATTCAGTTCAGTTATTATTATTATTATTATTATTATTATTATTATTATTATTATTATTATTATTATTATTATTAATATTAACATTAATATTAATATTAATATTAATATTAATATTAATATTATTATGATTATTATTAATTATTATTATATAAATTATTTTTATTATATTATTTATTATTATTATATTATTTATTATTATTATTATATTATTTATTATTATAATATTATTTATTATTATTAATTATTATTATTATTACTAATTAGTATTATTATTATTATAATTATTAACATTAATTATTATTATTAATTATTATTATTAATAATTACTATTATTATTATTATTGATGTTGTTGTTGTTGTTGTTGTTGTTATTATTATTATTATTATTATTATTATTATTATTTTAGTTCAGTTCAGTTTCGTTTAATTTCTCTCAGTCCAAAAGAACGGGCCTAAATATGGATGCTTGTATGATACTCCCTTCGTTTCTTTTTAATTTACTCACTTCACTTTGGGGGGAGAACCAAAGAGGAAGTACAAAAGTATGAGAGAGAAACTGAAAAGGTGGAGAGAGAAACTGAAAAGTGAGAGAGATAAACTAAAAAGTGGATGACATGGGCGGAAAAAGAGGAGAAAGTAGATGTGACATGTTACCAAGAATAGAAAAAGCAACAGTGTGTAGATTAAAAAGAAACAGACCAAAAAGAAAAGTGTGTAGATTAAAAAGAAACGGAGGGAGTATATGCAACAGATGCAATATCATATCTAGGTAGTTAGAAACTTCTTGTATTCCTCATACTTGCAACCATCTAACTTTCCCATTTTTCAAGACACATATTTGACTATTTATATTTTCAAGCATATATAAATTAGTTTAAATTAATAATTTTATTATTTTCAAAATACATATTAAGACTAATCCAATAAAAATTTTACTAAAGAACATTCATATTTTATATATAAGGAAAAAGCTATAATCAAAGTTACTAGATGAATACTGCAAAAGTTAAATGGTTGTAAGAATCGAGAAATGTATAAAGTATGAATTAATACTCTCATTTTGTCATTATAATTTAAGAGAATAAATTATCTCCCATGAAGTGATTTCAAAAACTTTACGATGTGAGAGGCTTACCATATTTCTTTGGGTCATCTATTGCTCCCTTTATGATTCCATAAGCATCTACGTATTTCGTTTTCATCTTCAATTGAGTCCCAATAACCTTCAATTGTTTCGCAATTTTGGAGTTAAGGGATAAGACTGCTTTGTTAACTTTGTCAACGCAATGTATTCCATTGCCTAAAAATGACATCGTAATAGGCATGCAGCCTATAGGGGGTACACCAACAACAGCCATTCTTCTTGCACCAATCTTGTGCATGTCCTACACTCCACACACACACACACAAAAAGGTAAGCCAATCTTGCGATCGATGGATTAATTTAATTACTTTAGCCTAGTGGATAATGGTGAGGCGCATGCGAGAGACCTTACATCATACCCTCATCTGTATTTACCTAGGATACTTTCTTTTCTGAATAAGCAATAATATCATATAAGGACTAAGGTACGCGTAGAGGATGGTGAATTGGTGAGCCAAGCTTATTATTGCGGGCAAAAGGTAGAATGGTTCAAAGGGGGGGGGCCAAACCTTGGACCAAAAGCGGGACATTCGAAGTTCGAACCACATAGAAAGGATCCGTCCGGTTTCAAATCAAGCTAAACTGTGATTCGGGTTTTTCCAACTAGTTTGATTAAGACCAGATCAAGTCGAGAGGTCAAAAAAAAAAAGGTTGTGGTTTCTCTAGATAGAGATGCCAAATTTGAGTTAGCTCGAACTGATTAGATTCACATTCAAAGTAAACACTCAAATGAATAACTCAGTTTTGACCGACGCAACAACATAAATAGACCAGACATTTAATATGATCAAGTCTTCAATTTTTTTAACAATTAATCATTCCTAAACATATCTAGCTAGATAAAAATGCACCTCTATTTTGACAACTCGACAAACAATAGTGATAGAAGGAAGTTGACATATAACCCGAATATTTGGATACTATCTAGACAAAGCTAACTCAAATAAAACCTGATTCGAACAACTCATTTAATTTACCATCCGTAGTCGTTATTAATTATTGCTTACCTCAGTAACAAGGTTCATAAGAGAACCTAAGTAGTCTTGGTACCTCTCCAATGTAAATTGCTCAGGCGAAGTGGGAAACTATCTAGTATCTAGACAAAGCTAACTCAAATAAAACCTTATTCGACCAACTCATTTACCACCCATAGTTATTAGTTACTTTATAACTTACCTCAATGGCAAGGCGCATACGAGAGACCAAGTAGTCCTGATACTTATCCAACGTAAATTGCTTAGGCCGAGTGGGCTCCAAAAAATAATTTTGTAGGTAGTCGTTGGTCCCCATACTCATGATTATTCCAGCCTTCCTTACAATTTCATCTGCTCTTTTGAATCCCACAAACTGTCTTAGGTGTATCTTATAGTGCCTGAAGTAATTCACTTGTCTTCCCAATGATATGCTACTCTGTTCATGACAGGGAGAAACAAATTATCATGCATAAACACATTTTCTAACGTCAAAATGTCGTCGAAAAATTTTATTTTGAGTTTGCACTAGTTTCCTTCGTTGGTTCTATCTTGGGTACATTTTCTCAGTAAATAATACATGAAATTTGATTTATGCGATTAAGTATTACGATGCTTTAGTTCATATACCAAAACTAGTGAAGCATGTTTCGAAACCAAAAAGAAAAGAAAACTGCCAAAGGACCAACTTCAACGAAAAGAAGTTGGAGTCCCAAAAATAGTTTTATCCTTCTATCATGCCCGCCACACAAGAGCCGATTGGGTGAAGTGTGGATGCAAGCCTTGAGCTCATAACCTGGGCGCTAAATATTCCAACTTAGAAAGAGGAGTGGATGAGATTTAACTCATGACCTTTATGTCACGCTCACTCTTATACCATGTCAAAGTGAAACTTCACCAAAAGTTTAAGTTGATGGTTGGAAGTCACTAAATAGTTTATACTCTTCATCAAAAAGTGATGCAAATATAATAAAATCAGTATAATATTTCTCTTTGACTGTTTGGTATATTCTCGTTTCAAAAGTAAGATTACAAGCTAAGTCAGACAGGAGACAGCTTACAGTGAGATTGGCAGTGAGATCATCATAACCAGAGCCCGCAGAAGCAAAACTAACCGCATGTAGTAGATCCACTTTTGTTATATTGGGGTCTAGAAAGGCCGGTATCGCATCAGTTAAACCTAGTGCTTCAGCTGCATGTCAAAGCAAAAAATTGGTATCAGTTAGCCAAAAAAAAAGGAGTTATACTACCTCTGATTTTTAAACGCAATATTTGCCTTTTAGGTGTCTGGATTAAGATAAACAAATGTTCATCTAAATAAACAGAGATAGTATCAAATATGATATAAATTGAATTACACAAGGAGATTATATTTCACGTTGTTCTAAGATATTTTAAAAACAAAACTCTGTTTTGAAAATAGAAAACTATGTCAAATACAAAGTTCGATGATAGTTTAGAATGTTTCAAATGGTACAAGGAGATATTTGGGAAGCTTTCTTATAAAGGAACTATTTAAGTGCCAACACATCATTATATTTCACACTATAAACTATATACATATTATATAACTTTTGTAGGGTAAAAAAAATAATGCAATAAGCACTCCATAAACATTAACATAAACACAAGCCACGATCAAAGCTGAAATATTTGGCTTATCGAAACATAAGGACTTTTGATGTCTTAAACTAATTAAATGTAACACAACAAAATAATATGGGGCATCAGAAAGTGGAGTATCGTGACAAATTATGAACATAATGCCACCATATGACTCGGGGAACTAAAATAATTATTGCAATTAGCACCCCCAAAACAAAAAAACAAGCTACAGTGAAAGGCGAAACAAATTGTCTAATACTACTTCCGGTTCTTTTTTAATAGTTACACTCTACACTTTTCACGCATCGATCGCACTACTTTGGCTCTATATCTCTAATTTTGTATTTGTAAAAAAATATAAAAAATTGATATTCTAAAAGGAGTACGGACGAATCAAACAAGACGTGGTACGACTATATTTTTCTGTAACCATAAATCACAAATGATAATCGAAAGTGAAATTTGTGAATAGTGTCAAAAGTGGAAGTGTAACTATTAAAAAAGAACAGAGGTAGTATAATGGACACAATGACATTAATTGCCATGCATGAACTACCAAAATGTAACAAAAATATATAATTCAGGGTATCCCTTGACCCAAAAACTAGTTTTTCATCTAAAATAAAACAAGCATCCCACTATAACACAATTACACAAGCTTCCCACTACTCAATTAATGCATCAATCACTGACATTAACAAGTAGGAATTTTATTTATTGATGACTCTCCCTGTCATTGTTAACTCTTATTAGATGTGATAAAATTTGATACTATAGCAAAGGCTTCATAGGACCACCGACCATATCATCAGTTAAACAGATAAAGACTAAGACCTAAGTTTACTTCGATTGCCTGGTTGTTGTTGTCAAATTACGGATCGCAAAGTATGGCGAATTCCAGGATCTAGACTTTTTACCTTTGTACCATATTTATCTACAAACTGAAGTATGATGTATGTCTACATGGATTATTTTACATTCATACTAAGAAGGCAAAATTCTCTTGCATAATGATAAGCATACAACATTTTATGAGAAACAAAAAGAAATTGCTCTAGGACACAGGCTACATTTTTTTCTTCTTTTTGGGTTATAATATATCATCTTTAAGACTTTGGCCCATAATTTAATTTCTCTATCATATCATAGTAGAATTATAAATTTGTATTCTACAAAATTATAACATCTTAGTATAACTCTCTATACATACTTCCTCCGTTCCGAAATAAGTATAACGCTCCTATCAAAAAGTTTCTACATAAAAGTGAGAAGTATTTCACTCATTTTAGAATTGAGGAAGTATTTAATTAACAAAGTAACGATCAAATTTAATATGTTTTGACCATTACATCAAAACTAAACATGTAGTAGACAAAAAGGGAGTACAAGATATTTTTACCAATGAAATCAGTTCCAAGTTTTCCATTAGAGAACCTCCCGGTAGGGCGGCTACCAATGAAGTCCATGCCATAAGGTAGGAAATTGCTCTTCATTGTGGTTGTGATGCGGTTGTTGTTGCCAGGATCAACACTAGAATCCCCAAACACTAACAAACTCGAAAGCCGGTGTTTAGCTTTCAAGTCTCTAATTTCAGGCACCGTCATAGCATGTAAAAATTTAGGCATATACATTATGAAGAACAATAATGCACAAAAACAAGAATTTGTTAAGCCCATTTTCTTTAGTGTAAGTAATAAGTATTACGAAACACCAAGAAAATAAGACTACATATAACCAAGGGAGAAATAAAGCTGATATCTCATCTTAATATATACTAGCACGTAGTACGTACAGTATGTAAATAGTAATAAAGTTTGATTCTCATCATTTCCACACACAAAAGAGAGGAAAATTATATCTAAATGTTAGTATACAATAATAATAAAAAGGTCATTGTCAAGTGAACTTAATTGATAGAATGAAATTTGAATAGGTATTGGTGGAAATATTTATGGGTTCAAGCAGTTAGGTTCATCTAACATACTATTGTAGGTCTTTGTAGGGATCAAATGCAATAACTATAGCACGAAATAGTAATTGATGGTTTCTAAGGCTTTTCTCCATGACGAGAAATTAGATTGAAATGAAATATTTAAATATATTCGATCGAGTTACGTGGTTTAAAAGAAACTTTTGCATTAGCTGTGCCATTTAATGAGGCACCGTTTTGGCTTGATAATTGAAATCAACCACTCTTCCCTCTTGTTGATCATCTCTCATATCAATAATAGTAGTGTTCTCTGGGGGTGTAATAAACAATTCTGTTGATGGTAAGTCCGGTCAAAAAAAAAAGTCCATATTAAACTTCACGGTTAATTTTCTTCACGTTATTTTTTAATAAAATGTACGTTCTTTTGTCATTTGAGAGTCTTCCTTGTTTTTGTAGGTTCTTTATCTTGTTTAAGGTATATGAGGCAGTGGTGGAGGCAGAATCTTAAATTCGGGGTGCACAACTGTAAACATATAAAATGGAATTCTGAAAATTGAATTATGTACACCGTGCACGCAGCACGAAGCCAGTGCGCGGGACACAAATTGACTGGTGCACTAGGCGCGAAGGGGTTGCGTGTAGCGCAACATTTTTTACAAGAAAAAAATTATTTATTTTTTCCTTATTTGGGAGGACACGTGCACCCCATGCCCCTAGCTGGCTCCGCCACTGGTATGAGGTACCTTAAAATTATCTTATTATACAAATCTTTTTATTCCAAACCATTACAGCAGAGATGGTGAAAGCCTCGACTATAATGTCGTAGTATCCAAAATTATCGAACATAGCACACAAATTTTGGAGTTGGCCCAGGTATGATCCAAGTTTGCATTGTTTTGTGTTTCTATCATGTATAGTTTTGTGCTTCGTGGAATATATTTTAGCTTATTTTTAAAACGTAATGATAGGCGTGTCGCGCACCTAACAAAAATAGATAACCTAACTAACCTCCTAATTATATAGTAGGGTAAGTCAGGGTCGATCCCACAGAGAAAAAGTTGTTTTATGATTAGCCTTTAAATAATGGTAAGACTAAAGGAGGTCAATATCAACGATGGAATCAACTATACTAATCAATCTATGAATAAAAGACTCTAGAGTTAAGTATCCCCACTAGCATGAAGTAATACAATAATAATTCCTACCCCGAACTAATTAATTAAATGTTCACAAGGAAAAGTACACCCTATAAAATACCATAAACCTCTCCCGAGTATCTATGGCTTCTCTAATATGCACTCAAGCCTACTCCCGTGGAATCATGCAAATTAAAGACATTAAACGCGGCACTATAACTTCCTAACAATCCATTCTACATACTCCCGTGGAGAACTTCATGTCCTTAATTGAAATACCCAAATCCGTCAAAACCCAACTCCCGTTGTGATCAAGACAATGGAATCATAACAATACTAGTTATCCCTAATCTAGTATTGAAATATGCACAATCAATTAAGCAAGAACAATTCAACAATTAATTTGGGAATTTGAAGAAATAATCATGAATTAATTCATACTAGGGTTCAACTTAACAATAGATAGAAGAACTACTCAAGCATAATTGAAAATAAATAAAGAAACTAGAGAACAATAGTTAAAATTCATAATAATAAACAAAGAGAAAACAAGAAGAAAATAAATACTTGAATTAATGAAAGAAAGGTAGAGTCTTGAAGAATAATGAAGATCTACAAGTGTATCTCTCTAACTTCTCTCTAGAAAACCCTAAAAAGTGTATATATTCAACTATATCCCGTCATTAAACAAATAAAAGAGTATTTATAACTTCCTAAAATAATAAAACTGACATAACAAAACGCGTCATGGAGGCGGACCAACACCCGGACGTGTCAATAATGACACGAACGTGTTGACCTGCTACTACATAAACATCCTACGACAGAAAAGCTACTGTCTAGAAGAAATCAGAGAGACACGGACGTGTCAAAAGTGGCACGGACGTGTTGTCCGGTAATCGTCAGATTCTCCAGCTCAACTTCGAACAGCTATAACTTTTGATCCAGAGCTTTGTTTGGTGCATGTAATATCGTTTGAAAGCTCTTCAAGTCTAGTTTCCAACCCAGTTGGAATCACCTCATTATCATTTTTGTGTCAAAAGTTATGAGTAAAATGGTGCATAAGTGTTATATTTTGCACAAGTACACAAAGTCCTTTGTATCTTCTTCAATTCCAATCCGTTTTGGGCACATAATATATCGTTTTGAAGGTCATACAAGTGCCTTAATCATCATGTCCTTAAAAAGGAGGCCAAAGTACCTGAGATTACATCAAAAGACCAAACAACCCGTGAAAGCACCGTAGCTTATAAAGAGGGACCTAAATATGCATAAATGCAATGTAAATGCTCTAATACTACATGAAAATGCACCCTAATATGCAAGTAAATGATGTTAGAATATGCACTTATCACTTAAATTTTGTCCAAAGTTATTTTTAAGGACCTCAATCTCTCGAAGTCGTTGTTAAGGACTTGAGGATGAGTCAATGCCAAATTACTGAGGTGACAAACGAAAAAAGAAAAAAAAAACCTCCCTATTCTCTACCCAGTCAACTCTCTCTTTCTCTCCATCTTCTCCTCCTCCTCCTCTTCCTCTTCCCCTATCTCAGTCAATCCCTCATCTTTACTAGAAGATACTCCCTCCGTGGCTCCGTCCCATAATGATGTTTGCCCCAATTTTCTTTTTACCTTGCCCTTTGAATTTGCCTCAGGACATACCGTTTTTTGCATGCATGTTGTTTCCACTTGTCTCTCCAGTATACTCTATAAAATAATATTAGAAAAAGGAAAAAAAACACTACTTTACATCCACAACTTTTGTCCGATTAACTCTAAAATAAATGAAATATTTTCTATGAGTAAACTTTAAAGGACAAAAAAAGTAAAACATGGAGATCACTGGAATTTTATGTTAACAACGGGTATAGTCAGCCTAACCATGCAACATGGATCAAACATATATCAATTGATAGAAATAAATATGATGAAGAATAACACCACTGAAAATTTGTTCAATGTTATTATGCAATGGTGTGTGTTTTTTTTGGTTGATAATATTTTGAATTAGTAACAGGTAAGATTTTACTCTTTGGATCAATTATTAGTCATACAGTTTTGCTTAAGCCAAGGTTTTGCAATAGGAAAGGTAGCTGAGACTCATGAGAGTGCTTCATTATTAAGGTTCTAGTTGATGAGTTGATGATTATTTCATGAGTTAGGTGTCGTTTTTAATGCTTCGCAACCTAGCACCCAACAACTAGTTAATAAACGCACATGATCAAATATATACGATTAGTAGCCACACAAAAGTAAGGAGCTTTATTTTGTATGAATAAAACAAATTTCATACTCTAGTTGGTAAATGTATGACTTTAGGGGAAAGCAAGTGACCCAGACATAAATGCCTAAAGTAACTAGTATATCTTTACTGTACATGATATTTCATTCCTATGGTTTTGGTATAGATACAAGTCGTACAACTTACAAGGGAGACAAGCTATATTTAAGACGAGCTGAATGTGAGGCTTGGGTTGATGATCACCTGACACCTGCAAGAAAATCAAAAAATTTAACTGTATCTTAGGCTTGAGGGCAGGATAACTCCCACGATATGCCTTTCATTAGTTGGGAATTTATTTTATGTGAGAAGATTTTGGGTCATGAAACACTATATTAGTCAGACTTTCCATTTTGCATTCAATATCATATACTACATGAATCCTCGGATTATCAACATGTAATTATAAACATTTTGATACTGTAGTATTTTGATATCTGGTTTAGGTCAAAATTTTAATCGAGTCGATACTTTAAAAGTTACCTATGTCTAGACTCTAGCACAAATTTTCAATATTGTATAACATAGCTTGAATACTTTATTTACACAATCACGTTGTTGGACTGTATTTATTTGGTGTCACATAGCATTATCATAGATCATATGTTTGTCCAACAACTTTTGTTTTTGGGGGTTTGTCCAACAACATAGCTAATGTGTAATAAATAAATGGAAAAATTGATGTCAAAGATCTCATATTTGGTCATACATTTTCTAGCAATCTCAACTATCAATTAACAGATATAGGTCCCAACTTTAGACGGTTGTGACTTTACATGGACCCAACTAACTTATATTTGGTTGAGCAGCCCGTTCTTCATCTCCTTCTCTATTTATCATCATAGTGCTCTTCATCAAATTGACCTAAGCGGGTTATTATAGCATCAAAGCTCCCATCATTTTAGTATGCATATTGTGATTATCGTCATAAAGTTCTCATCAAATTGACCTAAGTGGGACATTATTGTAGATTTGGACAACGCCTAACTAAATCCTCGAAATATTTTTCTTTTTTGTCGATTGCGTCTTTCTCAAAAGGATAATCACTTAATTAGCCGGTTTGACTTTGACCTAACATAAATCACAATCCCCCATATACATACTATAATGGGGCGTTTGTTTGGAAGATAAGGACTAATTAAGGAGTGGAATAGAAATAGGATATCCCATATATATTTTGTTATATCCTTTGTTTGTTTGATGGGGAATAAGTTATCCCACATGATAGAGATGGTCATAAAAAGGCATCTTATCCCTCAAATCCTATACCTAAGGGGGACGGGTATAAGAAGGGATAAGGATTTTGTAATTAAAAGACACATTTTTCCTTAATGAAAAGTAAGGAGGGGTAGAATTAGTAAGGAACTTTAAGTAATTTTGTTATTTATTCTCTATCTATTCCTAAATCCTATACATAGTCCTTATTAGACAATAGACAAGTACTAGTAAGGAACTTTAAGTAATTTTGTTATTTATTCTCTATCTATTCCCAAATCCTATACATAGTCCGTGTTAGACAATAGACAAGTACTATTATATTCAATTCATTCCCAAGTTGTTATTATTATTGTTGTTTTTGTTGTTGTTGTTGTTAGTATTAGTAATGTTGTGTAATTACAAGTTATTGAATACATGATCTTTGAAATGAAAAGTGAGAACTTAACCACGAATCTAATTTAACATCATTGTTCAATATATTATAATAAAATATAATAAGGTATTATATATAATTATATTTTATTGTTATAAGACTTACCCAAGTACTTAGATCTCTAAAACTTTGGTGGTAATGATATGAGTAATGTAGACATATTCTCTTTAGCCCAAATTCCTTGTAAAAAGTTAAGTTATTAATTTCATCCCTAATCTCTTAAAAAATTTAGTTTCTAAATATCATGCAATTATTCATCAAGTCATGACATCAAATTTTCCTCACTAGAAAAAAATTATGAAAGACTCACTAGTTGATATTTAAATAATGCAAAACGTCTACTAAGTAATGGAGGAAATAATGCAACACACATAAAAAGAAACTTAGCCGCTATCCCCTCCTCTCTTCTCTCTCTCCTCTTTTCACAGATAACCTTCTAGAGGGGTTTCCATGGATTTTTTTTCGTCCATGGTAAGCCCTTATTTCTCTCCTTTTTGCGGTTTCTAGTTTGTTTTCTTGTTTTTTTCGTTGTTTTCAATAAGTTCCATCTCGGATGATGGGGCTTTAAATCCCTTTATGGGTTTTGTAGTAACCCATTTCATGGTGGGTGTATTAGTTTGGTTTCTTCGTGTGTTAGCGCCTTAGGGGGTTTGGATCTTGGCTCTAGTTGAAGGTTGCGTTGTTAATAGGATTTTGTGCGGGATCGCAACAACGGTCAGTAATTCGTGTACAACCGGTTGAATTAACTCTATTCCTACATCAAAACTACATCACATCATTAGACCCCTCGTAGAAGGCTGCATCACATCATTAGACCCCTCGTAGAAGGCTGCATCAAACAGCGATGTAAAATAGGGTATTTAGGCTGGTTATTTCTACTCAACGATCGTGGTTTTGTCATATTAGAATTAATTTTTTTTCAATTTGATCGGTATTTTTTAATTTTTAAGTTTCTGACTTCTATCAGACATGTAGATGACTAAAGGTCACTATTAATGAATGAATTTTCACTTTAAAAAAAGTAATGGAGATAATAAGAAAAAAGACCAATTTCAATGCCAAAAAAAGACGAGTTTTATCACCAAACTTTTTTTTTTATTGAAATTATCATCATCGACCCTCAACAATCACCAAAAATTGGAAAAACAAAAAAATAAAAATGGCAATGACATTGTCATCTCACTCTCCTCCATCTATCTCCTCTTTACTCCTAAACCCTCTTCACCTTATGAGAAGAAGATTTTCATACTCTTACAACTTACAACCCCAAATCCAAAAGAAACCCACTTCTACTCTCTTCATCACCAGAGCCATGAGGGCTGTTGTCCAACGCGTCACTTCCGCCACTGTCGAGGTTTCGCCCACTTTCTCTCTCCTCTTTTCATTTCCATTATATTATAATTTCCGTGGATGTCGTCTAGCTTAGTTGGTAAAGTCTTATCGGGATAAGACTAGCACTGTAATTAAATCTCGTCTATATTACTGCGCTTTAGTCGCTCTCTGACGCCAAATAAACTAAATTGGATTTTTGTTTTCAGGTGGAAGGTCGTATTGTCTCGGAAATTGGACCAGGGCTTCTTGTCTTCATTGGCATTCTAGAATCTGATTGTGATTCTGACTCTAATTACATGTATTTGTTCTTAAGCTCTTAGTATGTTTGTGCTATGTGTTATGTGTTATTGATTAAATAAACTGTCAAATTATTGAACTTTTTGTATGTTATTTTGGGGAATTTTATTGGATTTCTTGGAGTACATTTTGTTCTAGGATGACCCAATGATTCGAATGTGGGTTTAAAGTGATGTATAGTTCATAATGGTTATGATCGATTTGATGAATGATGATAAATATTGTTATATTGAAATTAAGATTTCACCTGCTTATATACTACTGCTATTAGCTAATAGGTGATGCTATACCCCTGATTTTCGTATACGACATTTGTGATTCCGAATACAACATTCATGACTCGTTATATATATACAACATTTGTTGTCGAATATACAAACACACGGTGTTGTGAACAAAAAAAAAAAAGAGTTTGTGATGGTTTTAAGTTTTAGTATGAATATGATTTGGGTATGATAATGTTTATGGGAAGATGAAACTAAGATATGATGTTTTGGCAGATGTAGGAAGGTGTTAAACATGAGATTATTTCCAAATGAGAATACAGGTAAAGCTTGGGATCAAAGTGTAAGACCCACTATCCTTTCTGCTTTTATATGTATTAGTATTTGCATTTGCCTTTTAATTTCAACGGGGTATTTTTATTTTGTGTAATAAAATTTATACTGTTGATGAGTTCTTAGAAGAATCTATTTGTTGATTTGTTTGATTTGGATTTTCAGGTTGTGCAGAAAAATTATGAGGTTTTATTGGGTAAGATGAAGATTTAATTTTTGTTAGTGATTATGAGATTTTGTTTTCTGTTTGAAATTTAGAAATTGGTTATTTGTGGATTTGCCAGTGAGTCAATTTACACTCTATGGAACATTGAAGGGTAACAAGCCAGATTTTCATGTGGCTATGCCTCCTCAAAGAGCAAAACCATTTTACGAGTCTTTGGTAGAAAAATTCGGCAAGAGTTACAACCCAACTTTGATCAAAGGTAGCTCTTACAACTTATCAGAAAAGTGCAATTCTTGGTCTTGTTGTGATTAGCTTTTCTGCATTTCACAGTAGAACTTGGCAAGGACCACAGAAAACTATTCTCTAACTTCGTCGCTTATCATAGTTCTTAGTTGGATATGGTCTACTGTTATATACACTGTTGCAATTGTGGAATTTCGAAATTGTACTGTTTTAGGTTGTAGTGAGGGGTATCAATGAGCCAAGCCAAGCTCAAGCCTATACTAATCTCAGTTTGGCTCGAACAAACTCAAACTCGAGCTTAACTTGTCAAGCTCAAACATTGCAGGCTCGCTTTGGCTGAGTTTGTTGCTCAACTCAAGCTTGAGCATGTCGAGCTCTAACTTAAAAATGTTTCTTAAGAATCAAGATATTCATATTTCTAACTTTTTTGCTAACTGGATTAAGGGCTCTGACATAGTTGTTCTTGTAACTTTTTGCTAATATTGGGAGGTGCTAATAGTATTTTACTAATTTTAATTTTTACTCATAAATATCATCTATTCTGTTTGATTTATATATTTGAGCCTGCCCCAGAGCTATTTTAGTAGCATAGCTTTGTTGTACTTGGTTTGTTTAAGTCTCGAATAAAGCCAAGCTTCAACCTAGCTGAGCTCGAGTAGCTTGGGAGCTGGTTAGGCTCACATACGTCCCCAGTCATAGTACTCAATTCTTGTTGGTTTTTTTAATATATACTGGTAATTATATGTAACTCGACAATAATACGGATATTTATTTTCCACGAGATTTAGGATTGGATTGCTAATTTCTTGTGGCTCATTGCTAAAGTGATTGCCATAAAAGGAGTTTCATGCAAAGTTTGAATTACTTCGTTGTGGAGATAAGGAATGTAGGAAGACTTAATTGATTCAACTTGCCATGATGATGTTGTATGTTTTTATGTTACCTTGGTGCTACATGTTTGTTATGTGGAAAAGAGTGCTTAAAGATAGTAGTGGCTCAAATGTTTGTTGTGATATAAAATTCCGAATCCCAAGTTCACAACCAAGAGAACCTCCACTCCAACTTAGTTGAACAGGTGTGGTTTTATGTAAATCTTCAGTACTGAGATTTGCTCAGATCCGGGCCATCCGGCATAGTTGTCACTGGACTCGGTATATTTTGCTCAGATCCGGCATAGCTAGCAAGTAGCAACCATCAATATGCTCGTAATTGTGACGTTATTGTTGTCGTGAGCAAAGAAGTAATACCCTTAGAAAGATCAGAATTTATCAGAGCTGTACTTGTTTGTATAGAGGTCTTAATGGCAATAGTCTTCTTCTACTAGCCTCTAATGGTTTTCACATCCAAAATTGTCTACATATTACCCTCTAGTAATTAAAAAAAAAGCACTAGCAAAAATTGGAAAAAAAGAGAGAAATTAGTAGAAGGGTTTCTATATCTTTATTTAAGCGGTACAGTTTTGAAGAATATTGTCTACGTATTTCTCTCTTTTAAGATATAAAAAACTTGATAAGATGAAGTCTCCATTACACATTACCACAAGCCAAATATTGATTCAAAAATAAAAATAAAATTATACCATTGAGATTTAGTTATACCTTTTATCCTAGTCCCAAGTCTCACCTATTGGAAAGAGAGCATATATGTTCTTAATCTACCATGGCTGTACACTTAGTGACCGAGATAATCTTGTTATTGTGATGAATTTGCATCCACTCTGGATGCTTATAGACCAAGTAACAGAAACGAAATATTTCTTGGCTTCATTTAGCTACAATACGAGATCAGTGATACTCTTACGATGGTTAACTATGGTATCTTGATCATGTGCAAAAAAATGTCAAGCTGATTGAGAATCTCGTAATCTATATGCATGGATGCCTGGGCTTTGACGTACTCAATTTATGGTTGATACCTGATGTATGGTTACATATACATCTCACTGGCTCTGTTTCATTCTCGTTACTGCAGATGGCATATTTGGAGCAATGATGAAGGTAATATTAGTTTGTTAAATGCCTACCTTTCTACTGCATACTTTTCTGAGAACTTTTTTTCTTATGTTTTATTCTGATGATGATAAGGTCAATCTGGTGAATGATGGACCCGTAACCTTGCAACTGGAATCACCACAGACGTCTAAGTAAGCATATTCAACCTCATTGATCAATTTCTTTGTAGTTTTACTTTCTTTACACCACATTCTTTTGTAATAGGCGTTACCATTATATCCAGTGTTACCTAATTCCCTAATTCCCCCGCGAATTGCGAATTGAGAAAAGCGAATTATGGTCGGTTTTGGTTCATTTTTTGCCCATTTTGGGCGAATTGGCGAATTCAAAAGGCGAATTAGGTAACACTGATTATATCATTGTGTTGAGCTGACAAGCTAGCTATGTGATTTTAGGAGCGAAAATGACACGGAACAACCATGACTTGTCATCCATGGTTATTGGATCAGAATCGGAACTTGCATTTTTGTGTTTACAAGAAGCTCATTGAAATTGAAGTTGGCAGACGAGACTTGTTTTGAAGCTATTCAGCTGTTTTAGAGCAGTTGTACTTCAGAACTGGAGAATGATAATGTTGCAGCTTTGATGGAGGCTGAAGTTGGTGGTCCTTTTACTAAATCACTCAGATAATTGGTAGTTTGTTCTTGCCATTCAGGCCTTTGTGCATTAGGTTACAACGTAACAATTAACAATGAAGGTGCATATGTGCCATCATTTTTTTACTGTGATTGGCCAGAATTGGCTTTTTTTTTCCCTAGTACCTTCAACATTTGAGGGCAAAATTGGCAATTTTTTCTAATTGATGAATTATTTGTAAAAGTATCATGAAACATTTTTTATTTGTAAAAGTATCCTGAAACATTATTTATTTGTGCTGAGTTTCCATTACCATAAACTTCTCATCTATTTTTCTGAAGTAACCTTTTTGGTAACAAATTCTCACTCACCAATATATAACAGAACACAATCATGGTTAGATTTTTCTAAATGACTAAATTCCAACTTTTTATGGTCAAAGGCATGGAACAAAGGGGGAGAATCAACTCAGCCAAGCAGGCTTCAGAGAGGCCGACGTTAATAGATTGTGATCACTAAAATAGCACTATATTAACTTTATATTAGTCTCATATAGGGGGTGTAAGTTATTTGATTAAAAACCGAAAACCAAACTAAACCAAACCGAATTAATAATTTGGTTTGGTTTTTTTCAAAATTCGGTTTGGTTTGGTTTGGAAAATTTTTATTTTTCGGTTTTCGGTTTGGTTCGGTTTTTATTTTAAAAAACCAAACCAAACCGAAGTTTGTCTATCCTATATGGGTTTTGATGTTTTTATCAATTATCTTTAGTTCTAGTACTTCAATTTTAAGCTTTAGTTGAAATTTGAAGTAATTCTTCTATGTTTGATGATTTGAAACTTGATAATTTTCGTATTATTTGTAAGATTTGGAAAAAAAATTGCATCATAAAAGAATTTCGATTTTTTGGTTTGGTTTGGTTTTGGTTTTGTAATTTGGGTTTGGTTTGGTTTGGTTTGGGACGAATTTTGGTAGGACTTGAAATATGAAAAAGCGAATTTATTTTGGTTTGTTTTGCCCCAAAACCAAACCAAAAACCGAACTTACACCCCTAGTCTCATAGTATCCAAAATGTTGCATTTCTTATTCTTACTGGGCAAAGAAAGCTAATAGTTAGTCCAATATATACAGTAGGATCAACAAATCCAATGCCAAACTTAAGTGCCATCTAATTACAGCCAGAATTGGGAGCACTTTTCATGTAGCTTCCTCAGCTAGATTAACCTGCATCATATTTAAATGTTGTATTTTCCAAAAGATGGTTGATATATAATTTACATCAACTGCAGTCTATTCTGGCGGACGGAAGTAATAGTGTTGATCTACTTCACAATCTTTCCTTACATCACCAAGAAGAAGCATATCCTATAGAACAAACATGGTTAAACAACCATAATAAAGACATGCAATCAGCAACGGCCAGTGAAGTAGACATTTCTTATCATTAAGGCGATAAAAACAGACAAGGCACGATAGCTTTGTTTGGTTGGACGAAAGACATTTCCAATAAAAAGTAATTTGCTATGAAAAATATTTTCCAAGGGAAACACAATTGTCAAAAAGTTTGGCTCCTCACAAGAAAAGTTAAAAGGAAAATTGAAATTGAAGGGAGAGGGTTGGTGGGAGAAGATAAAGAGGAAGGTACAGAAAAGGTTTATAATCCTTGGGAGAACTATTCTGCACCTTTTGGGAAACTATTTCCAGCATTAACAAACCAAACAAAGGGAAAATGGGAAACTATTCGACCACTTCTCAAGGGAAATGATTTCCTCCCAACCAAACATTCACTACTACCTTCAAATCAAACACTTCAATACTACCTTTACACTATGTACAAAAGGAAAGCTCCAGAAGGATTTGAAAACGCCTATGACCTTGTAGAGAGCACAGTTGCTGCTGTAAATAATGCTTCCTTACCAATAGGCAATATCTGCAAGTGCCTGCGTGTTAATTATAAAAAGTTTCAATCTACTCAATTCAAGGTTTAGCTGTTTAATGCAGCATAATTCCAAACAAAACTTCTCTAATAGATAAACAGAAAGACTTGATTACTTGAAAGTTGCAAAAGACATGGAAATCTTGACCAGACCTTTAAGACTTGAAGTCGTGTATGCGACAGAGCTCTTAATGTAAACTTTAGATAATCCCTTCCTTTCTTTTCATAAGGCATGCACAAATTTCGAGATTGAATTATTACCATTGATCACTTATAATACATACTGATAAAAATGGAGTATATAAGATAATAATATTGTGAATGTACCTTTTAAGATGAATCTAATGATATAGAAGTAATTTATATCAACATACCTAAAGAGATAGATATTGGTAATCAAAGAAAAGTTATGGAAATCTTGTATGTCTTAGAATAGGACATGGAGAGAGTAGTTGGCTTAACTACACTCAGTGCCACACGGTCCACACAATTGTTCAATCTTTCACGTACATAGACAGTAAAAGACTCAACTACACTGCAGTAGAGCTAGTATATCATGTCAAATCAGGGCAACGATATCATGCCACCTTGAGATTGCATAAAGTCCAAATTTTGCATATCACCAACAGCATGAGACAGGAAAATAAGTAGGATTACATAGAGAGTTGAGACTCTTACTCATCAGTTTCCCTGAGCCTGGTGAAGGCAGAAATTATATTCTCACAAATGTTTGCTAACGGACTGCTTTCAATCCCTTTTGAATCAAAGAACTCTTCAAGAAGTTGCTCCTTGGAAATTGACATGCAAGCCTACAGCATAACATATTGAGAGAAACTAAAAACGTCATGCTGTCGTTACATTTTGTGTTTTTCAAGCATACTAAACTATACGCGAGATTTGATGTAGTCTGACATAATTCTAGTCCTTGTAGGGCAACAACCACGTCATCCCGGAGAGTCCTTATTAAATGCTTTTATAACCAAAAATAAAATCCGAATGTAAGATTGCAAGCACATTCCGTTAAACAATAACAGAAATAACATTTCAACTTAGACAAAATGTCTCAGTAGAGGATTGGGGGAAGATAATATAATCACCTGAAGAGCATGTGCTAACAGTACTTGAACTGCTTCAGCACCAACTTTCTTAGCAATGCCTTTTGTACTGGTGCTATTCACAAAGCACTTGAAAAATCCAATATTTGTTGCATCATCTTGTGAGCTATCTGACTTCCTCTTGCGAGTAGAAGGCTGCGAGCCATATTAAGGTCAGTGTAACAAAGAGGAAGAAGGTAAGATTTTTAGCAGCACACCATGCTTCCCAATATTCATAATCATAACTAACTAACTGCACATATTTATGGCAAACGCAGACACATAACAAATGAGAAAGATGGAAAAGGATTAACTTCATTGAGTAACAAAGGGCATTTGGGTATTAAGTTGGATGCAGCTGAGAACAACACAGGAGCAAGGAAAGAATGGCTCTCGACCTTCGAGGCACTTGAGAACAGACATTAAGTCAAGAGTGAAGAAGAAACAACATATCTTTATGGGAAAAGTAAGTAAGAAGCACTCTATGGCAAAGATTACCTATACCAAACAGCTTAAATTCACAAAGAGAGTCAGGGTGCAAGCAAAAAACTCTCCATTGAACGATTTCTCTTGCTAAAATTATCTTTAAAAGGATACACTATTTTGCAATTTAGAAGCTGCCAATCAAATTGTTTTTTGAGTTGTCTTTCGACATATATTATCTATAATTTGGTCACACATGTTACTAAGAGAACTAGCAACAGATTGTTATTGCAACTTGGTGTGAAATTGGATGTAGAGCTTACTTTGACATTGTATTTCTGGATGTATTGTGAAATGATTACCAGCTTCAATCTAGGCACATCTAACGCCTGCATAAGTGTTGCAGAACATACAATGACAACAGGGCATATTACAAACAAGAATAGCTGATCCCCATAATTCCATAATGAATTGGCAAGAGTAAAGAGACTGCATTCATTGCAACCAAATATAAGATAATTATTTCATGATTAAAGAGACCAGAAGTTCAATTTTTTAGATAGAATCAGAACCCTTAATCCATATATGAGTGACTTATGGGAGCAGCACCACAGGCCACTACCAAGTCGAGGCAGTAAGACCTGTACTTATAGGATATATACCTGAAGAAATGGAGTAATTATGTCTTTGTCATAAGAGAGCTCATCAATTATCAACTCAACCACAGGGATTCTGCAAACATGCCAGAGCATAACTAGGATCAACATACACAGAGTAGTACCAGACTGACACCAGCGAGAGGGAGAATCAAGAGTCATGAAAATGAAGGGCAAAGGCATGCGAAAAATAAGAGAGAGATCATGCACAAAATTACATTCCAGACAGGGATATGCCTTAATAGAGTGATAAAAACCTGCAAACTAGTAACAAATACTGTGGAATACCTTGCACCATCTGCTCTCGTAGTGAGGCTTTGCATTTCTGCTTTCTTCCGTGACAGGTCAAGCTCCGTCATCTGGAAGCATCAACCATCATGACTTTAGAGTTGAGTAAGGATGTTAAATAACCTCTCTCACAAATAATGGAAGTTGCAAACGTACCAATATTATAAGTTTCTTCACAGCTTTACATGTACACTTCTCTGCTTCTGGTAAACAAAGAGCTAAAGCTGAATCGCTATTGTTATACATCACCGTTGAAGAGCTTTTTGCAGTTCCACCAGCATCACGATTTATTGAAGTATTCCTAAGGAACAGATCACACAGTACAAATATACTATCGTTTACCAAGTCCTTGTAATTTATTTGCCTCGAGCCCTGTCACAAAAATCCACTATGAGTAATCCTTATGCAAAATTGGTTAGAGATTAGTTCAGTGCACTAAAAAAGGATCTTGGTCTCAAAAGATCTCCACAAAGAAATCATCGTATTACAAATTTCCAGTATTGAGACATACCAGAAGCTTATTAAGCAACGAATCTCTAACACAAATCCAATTCGAATTCTCTGAGGTCGAAAAATAAAACTGGTCAGAACACCAAAAACGTAAGTTGTTACATAAGCTGTTGGAGAAGCAAGGAGAATGGACCATTGATGAATTACCTAGAAAGTGGTGGTTACGAGGTAAAAAGTCTGCTTCAAGAATATAAATTAAGTATTGAAACAGATACAGCTTACCAAGGAGCTCTAACTGCACCATAATAATAAAGAAGGTTAGCAGATTAATTCTCTAGCTAAAACTCTACAGCATAGATCAATCAAGTGAATATCACATGGTGTCACGTGAATTCTGATATAATCCAAAACAATAATAATGATGATAGTAGTAAAGATTTACACAAATTTTTAGCAATGAGAGACAGCAACAGATATACCTTTGTGTCTAGCGATTCTGGTTCATTAGCCACTTTACTAAGACTTTCTAATAGAAGCTGAAAACCCTGAAATAACAATAGAGTGTAGTTAAGGAAGTTCCTAGCTTAAGAAGTTAGGGTAGCTGTAAGAGATGTGGAGAAGGATTCGGACTGAAGTGAGGATAAAAATAACCTAACTCCATTGCGTGAAGTACATATGATATATATAAAAAAAAAAAACTGTTTAGATGTTAACAGAAGCCCAAAAGAAAATAATTGATATTCTGAAAAAGCCAAATCATCCTCTTGCCTTACCTCCATTTCCCTCAAATCACCCAATACACAACGTTTACAAATACCAAAAATAAAGGACAAATGGTACAGTTCTAAACCTATGACACTCATTTTTCTCCTAAACTTCAGTGAAACATAAATGTATACTACCTTGCCAAAATTAATTGTCACATTGCACCAACACCATACAATAATGATATGATAATTTTACAATAAGACCAATCAAGAAAATAATTCAATCATATGTATCAAGATCTTGATAAGTCCGACAAAAATTCCAATTTAACAGAGGTGACAACTTTACTGGACATCCCAAAATAGTCTACTTCCTCCATTTGTTTTTTAGTTACAACACTTTCACTTTTCCACTATTCACATGCTGACTTTGACCGTATTTTTTCTAATATATAAAAACAAATGTTATTATGTTAGATGTGTAGGATTCGTCTCAACTTATATTCTCTATATATCGACCTTTGATAATCTTTGCTGAAACAGAGGAGGTATATGACTATCAAATCTAAACAACAGAAATAGTTTTCTAAATTCTAGCTAAATAAAACATAGTGAAAGTCAAAGATGTCAAAGATGTTACCACTAAAAAGAAACAGAGGAGGTATATTACTATCAAATCTAAACAAAGGAAATAGTTTTCTAGCTAAATAGGACGTAAAATCTTGTCATTTGCAATACCCTTCATAATGACATAAAAATTTGATAGTGTAACTCACAGCAGCATCAATCGGTTCCTTAGATCCCTTCTTTGCTGCATGCTTGTCACTCAAGGCAACATCTGAACCAACAGCAATTGGCGACCAAGCCTAAAAACACAACAACATGAGAGACCTCACCACATTTTAACCAATAAAACCATTGCACACATTTTATTTAAAATGCACAATTACAAGCCCAAATACCTCTTCATAAACAACTAACTTTGTAGGTTTGCCAGGATGTCCTTGCTTATCATCTCCATCGGATAAACAAACCCGTGGAAAGTGCTGCATAATCAACAACAACAATTCCGATAGTTCGTCAACTATACTCTTAACAAGCTAATCAAACTTATCAAAATTTCCAAATTCAACAAGAGATTTTCACTTAATAATATTCACAAGAAGCAGTACCTTCTCTAATTCACAAAGGAGCTGGTAACTAGCTACTATAAGTTCCAAAGACTTGGTCTCCCTCATAATCTCAAATATCGCCTCCATCATTTTGCTATATTTTTTTCCCACAACATAAATTCACACATAGTCAAAAATATACATACTTCCTTTGTTTTTTTGAATACATGCAACATATTGACTTTCACACATGCAAATGCACCACTTTGGCCGTTAATATATTTAATTATCAACTAGTAGAACTTTTAAAATTTGATATTTTAAAAATACATTTTGACACTAATCTAACAATATATTATGTGATAGCATTTGTTTTTTTATATTAGCTAAATGCGGTCGAAGTTATTATCTGAATAGTGCAAGATTTCCAATGTTGCATGTATTTAGAAACAAAGTTCGTATATACTTCCTCCATTCTAAGTGGAACACTTCGTAAAAGCTTTTTGAAAGAACTGTTTCACTTATTTTAGAACGGTAGAACGGAGGAAGTACATAACATACCATACAAAAATTAAAATTAAAAATAAATTACTTGGTAGGAGGAGTTCCATTTTCTGGAACAATGGAAGCAAAACGAACAGCCTCGAGAAAAGCCAAACCTAGGGTTTCAAAAATCAAAATTCAGATTAGAAATTGTAGATTATCGGAATTTAATGGAAGAAATTGAGGAGAGAGAAACTTACGATCATCGTGAACATGAGAAGAATCAAGAGAACAGAAAGATTCAAGAATAGCTAAAGTGTTCTCTTCCATTCCTCTGTTACTCATCGCTCTTCGTTTCGAATTCTCCATTTTCGTCGCTCAACTTTTTCTCTCTCCTCAGTTAATTGAATTGGGGGTGAAATTGAAAACCCTAGGTGTTGTAATTGCGATTTGCGAATGCTCGTGTGTGTTATTGGTACAGTAGTACTGTTAGTATTAGTTGATGTTCCCGCCAATTCTGAAGGAGGGGAAAGTGTGAAAAAATAAAAAAAATTCCGTTGCCGGGACTTGAACCCGGGTCTCTCGGGTGAGAGCCGAGTATCCTGACCAACTAGACTACAACGGAATTGTTGGAATACTCGTCTTTCTGCTAAACAAGATGTATTGAACTCATAATTCATTAGATACTTTTTATGAATGTCAACTAAGTATCGTAAGTAAATTGCTCCCGGTTGTTCAATCATTTGATAACCAGAGTCATTCTTTGATAAATGATCTTGATGAATTATTTATCTGATTGCCAAAGAACCCAAAATAGTACATACATACGTCCGTAGAAAAAGAATCATACTCGCCATTAACATGAAGGACTAGATTATATACACATAAATCAATACCAATGAACATGTACCAACTAGAGATGTACATATATTCATTTGGCTTGTTATCTATGTACATGTGCGCACCATGCTCTATGTACTAGCGTGTGCACCATCTAAGCTTTGGCAAAAGAGTTGTTGTTTGATAACTAATGGTTCTTCTATTTCTCTTTTCCATATAATATAAATTAAGGTGAGTTTTTGCTCCTTTTCTAAAAAATTAAATTATCTCGGCTTATTGGACTCGAACTAATCAATTTATGATAGATATTAACTTCTTTAAACTAATAAACAAGGGCTTAGCATCTTCCAAATTATAAAATTCTTTATGGTATCCCTAGATTGACTGATAAGAACTAACCGGTTGAAGAAGATCGAAAGAAGAGAGATAAAGGAGGCAGTCATAAAATACACAATATACAACAGAACTTTCAAGAATAATTCTAGAATTTGCAATACATGTAACATACACTAGTGGAAAAACAAGGAAGGGCTGCGTTTTTGGCCAGCAGCCCTTTCCATAGCAGCCCTTCAATAGATAAGAAGGGCTGCGGTTTAGGCCAAAAACACAGCCCTTATAAGCTTGAAGGGCTGCGTTTTCGGCTTAAACCGCAGCCCTTCTCTATGTGAAGGGGCTGCGGTTTTAAGCCTAAACCGCGGCCCTATTTAAGTGAAGGGGTCGCGGTTTAGGCTTAAAACCGCAACCCTTCACATTCAAATTTTTTAAAAAAAAATAAATTGCACCCTCCACCCCCGCCCACCTCACGCCGGTCCCAACACACCCCACCCCCTGCCCACCCCCCGCCGCCCAGACACCCCACCCCCGCCCACCCCAAGACCCCCCCCCCCCCGGCCCCAAGACACCCCACCCCCTTGCCCCACCCGCCCTTCACCCCCCACCCCCGCCCACCCCCCCACTCCACCCCCCCCCCTCCCACCTGCCCGCCCCTTGCACTCCCCGCCCCCGCCCCCACCCCCCCCACCCCCTTCCCCTCACTCCCACCCCCACCCACCCACCCTCGCCACCTCCTCCACCCATTCTTTGCCACCACCCCAAGACCCAACCGGCCCCATTAGCCCGCCAATGACCCACCATGGCGGCCCCCACCCCCCCCCACCCAAAACCTCCCTTCGACACAAAAAAAAACCCGATCAAATTGCAATAATAATATATGACAAGTTTTTGAACGTAATATAATAATTAACTTTAAATATGTATATATTTAATAATGTGAAAAATGTACATAGAATTAATACAAACTAGTAGATGTATCATAAGCAATCATCGCAAATGTGGGGCCAACTTATCCCGAACTTCATGTAATTCGTGCGTGGTGAAGGCCCTCAAACGTGGTGTGTTATTCATATAAACCTTGCAAAACAACCAAGGAATAAACACATAATATAAGAATTCAATCATTTACGTACCGTAGTTAGTAGTTCTAAAAATGACATATACCTTCCCGAAATTCAATCAAAAACAAATGCAAGCCTAAAACTCTACACACTAGTTATATTATACCTTATATTATCATCTTGAAAAAGAAAATGGAGTTAAATGAAGCGATAAGTACGAATTAGACGTGAAAAGGCAAAAATAGGCCTAAAATGCCCTTTTCGTTCCCAAAATTCAACCTACAACAATTGCAAACCTAAAAATCTACACAATAGTTACATTATGCCTCATATTATCATGTTAAAAATGAATTTGGGGTTAAATGACTCGATAAATACGATTTGGAAGCGTAAAAGGCAAAAATAGGCCTAGAAATGACATTTTCGTTCCCAAATATATGCATGTGCTACTTTGGTTTCTAAACCAATTAATACCTATTACCAATCGATCTAATCTAAACTAACATATACTAATAAGTTACATACCTTTTGAAGATCATCGGCGTTAGTGCACTGGTTGACGATATCGAACATGTACCTCAGCACGTAATAGCCACATGCAAGTCCATCTTCTTTTTGCGGACACTAAATGTTCACCAAAGGATGCATCCAATGACATTCATGTTAATTAGATGTGTAGTATGTGGCTAAAAGTGTTTCTATATAAGGACAAATAAATTAGTCATGTTACCTCGGCGATATCCAAACAGGGAGCTTTTGGTGCTCGAAGTCTGTTGCACTAATATGCTTCATCACACTACATCAACAACATTATTATAAGATTAGATGTACTAACTGTTTATATATTTAAAGATGATGAATAATGTGTAATATTAATAAGTGCGCATATATTGAGTTTCGATTAGGCTACCTATTTAACAATGATTTGATTAGTAAGGTCTGTGGTGGTTGTCGACGCAAAGAATCAAAGTGGTAGACTTCGTTACGTGACAAACACATCGCAAGCAGTGTCCAATGAGCCCTACAACAAGAAAATATAGTTATTATTAATCGTAGAATAATTAATAGGTCAATTTAAGTATCGAATAATAAAAGTAAAGCGAGTTTAACAAGCATACTTTTCAATATAAGGAACAAGAATGATCTGATGATATCCAAAACGAGATGATGCTTTGAAACTCATGTCGAGATACTCTTTCACTTCGGCTTTGTTTTGTAAGCAATTGTCATCTCGTATTATGTTTGGACATAACCAACCAAACATTGCACTAGATGTTGCAAGCAATTCATTGTATAATAACCTGAGAAATTATATTGATTATATTAAAAGTAAACCAACAATTACTTATTATGGATTTGAAAACTACTTAAGGCATATATATGTATATGTATATTTAATTTATATACTTATGTATTACCTCATGAATGTTTGTATCATGGAAACATTCAACTCTACCCCACATAAGAATTCTTTAATATCAACCTTTGAAATGAATGTCGATGAGTTCTCAAGGTAGTGGAATTGTTGCTCCCCCAAAGCAACCTCAATTGCGCTTTCATCGGGTAAATCGCTAGCGCACTCATGTAACCAAAAGCATGGCGTAGTAAGGCTCCGCACCACCTCTGGATCGATAATAAGTGGATTTTTTGTCTTAGAAACATTTCCCGTCACCACATTTCGTTCACCTTCATCACGTAAACTTGCTTTCTTATAAGGTGAACATGCCTTCTTTCCCTTCCTGGCATGTGAGTCGGCCTTCCCCCAAACCTAGTATTTAGTTAAAAGTAAAGATATTACTGACTATCATAGGAACTATAAAAGAAAACACGCATATATATATATGAATGTTAATCATTGTACCTCATCTGAAAACCGCACCAATGCACGCGGCCACAGAACATAACTGCCAAGGGCATCATTTAGTAACTGTAGACCAACTTTTGACTTCGGCAGCGGAAGAGGTAATTCTTCGAAACCTGACACAATTTCATTAAGGGTGACCACATAGTGATTATGATCCACTAACTGGTTATGCAATCGTACTCGGTCACTAAGGGGTTGTGCATGGCCATGAGCTACGAGGATGAAACTATCATAACCATCTCCTCCAGCTAATAGTTCACATGGTGTCTCTTCCTGTAAAAAAAACTCTATTTATAGTTAATCTATGAAACAACATATATATAGTAAGAATTTCATGCATTTAAGAACGTAACAATAGTTGTTTAACAAAGCAAAGGGATTAAGTGATTACCTTCAACTCGGGTCCTACAGGTGGATCAGGCTGGCTAGGTGGATCAGGCTGGCTAGGTGTAGTATCACTACCCTTCTTGAATGCAGCAAAAGTCGGTAAACCCATTTGCTCCAAAATGGCGTTGAAGTTATGGGTCATCTCCTCCCTTAGCTCCTCCCGAATTGCAGCTTTCATAGCCTCCACATCTACTGACGTTGCCGAATTCACATTACTTACACTTGATTTTGTCGCTGTAGTGTATTGATCACCATATACCTTTCTCAAACCGAGGCGGACACCTCCTACGCCCCTCACGCGTCCACTGTGGTCCGGTCCTAAAGTTTCGTGCAATGCATCAATGTGTCCTTTAGGAGTGAACTCACCAGTTGCCTCTTTTTCCTTCAAGCCAATCTACATAAGTATAAGAGAGAAATGCTTGTGAGCGCAAAAGTTATATTATATATACCTTATATAACCATATAATCTGTACTTACAATGGCGTTGGCTATCTGTTGTGTTCCGGGGTCAGGCAAGACTCTTTTTCCCTTTGCATCAACCCCATGCATCGAACACCACCAATCGAGGACTCTATCTGGTTGCCGAGGCTGTGCAACTGTCGTCATTGAGCCACTCCCCGTTGCCGTTGTCGACCCTATTGTGGGGTAATGGCTGAACATCCACTTCTCTCTCGCCTGATTGTACGAATGAGCACCCAAATGATGATAATACTTCCTAGCTTGTGCGGTGGGGGGAGGGGAGGGAAGGGGCCGTGCGAGAGGGGGAGGGGTCGCGAGGGGGGGAGGGGGCGAGAGGGGGAGGGGAGGGGGCGTGCGGTGGGGGGGGGGAGGGAGGGCCGCGGTGAGAGGGCGGGGGCGTGCGGGGGGAGGGGAGGGGCAGCAGGGGGAAGGGAGGGGGGCTGTACAGTGGGGGGAGGGGAGGGGAGGGGGTGTGCAGTGGGGGGGAGGGGAGGGGGCTGTGCAGTGGGGGGGAGGGGAGGATTTGGAAGCGAAAAGACTAAAATAGGCCTAAAATGCCCTTTTCGTTCCCAAAATTTAACCTACAACAATTGCAAACCTAAAAATCTACACAATAGTTACATTATACCTCATATAATCATGTTCAAAAAGAATTTGGGGTTAAATGACTCGATAAGTACGAATTGGACGCGAAAAGGTAAAATTTTGCCTAAAATGACCTTTTCGTTCCCGAAATGCAACCAAGAACAAATGCAAGCCTAAAAATCTACACAATAGTTACATTATATCTCATATAATCATGTTCAAAAAGAATTTGGGGTTAAATGACTCGATAAGTACGATTTGGAAGCGAAAAGGCTAAAATAGGCCTAAAATGCCCTTTTCGTTCCCAAAATTCAACCTACAACAATTGCAAACCTAAAAATCTACACAATAGTTACATTATATCTCATATAATCATGTTCAAAAAGAATTTGGGGTTAAATGACTCGATAAGTACGAATTGGACGCGAAAAGGCAAAATTTGGCCTAAAATGACCTTTTCGTTCCCGAAATGCAACCAAGAACAAATACAAGCCTAAAAATCTACACAATAGTTACATTATATCTCAGATAATCATGTTCAAAAAGAATTTGGGGTTAAATGACTCGATAAGTACGATTTGGAAGCGAAAAGGCTAAAATAGGCCTAAAATGCTCTTTTCGTTCCCAAAATTCAACCTACAACAATTGCAAACTTAAAAATCTACACAATAGTTACATTATATCTCATATAATCATGTTCAAAAAGAATTTGGGGTTAAATGACTCGATAAGTACGATTTGGAAGCGAAAAGGCTAAAATAGGCCTAAAATGCCCTTTTCGTTCCCAAAATTCAACCTACAACAATTGCAAACCTAAAAATCTACACAATAGTTACATTATACCTCATATAATCATGTTCAAAAGAATTTGGGGTTAAATGACTCGGTAAGTATGATTCGGAAGCGAAAAGGCTAAAATAGGCCTAAAATATACCTCATGCCCGACCTCCCAGCCCTCCCCCCCACCCTTTTCCAAGCATCCCCGCCCTCCCCCACCCCATGCCCAGCCTCCCCAGCCCTCCCCCCCCCCCCATGTCCACCCTCCCCAGCCATCCCCCACCCCCTTTCCAAGATCCCCCCGCCCTCCCCCACTCCATGCCCAGCCTCCCCAGCCCTCCCCCACCCCCTTTAAGCATCCCCGCCCTCCCCCACCCCATACCCGGCCTCCCCAGCCATCCCCCATCCCCGCCCAAAGACCCCCACCCCCTACCCACCCTCCACAAGCCCTCCCCCACCCCCTACAATCACATTTTACAACACAAAATAGAAGAGAAATTAAATAAAATAAAGAGGAGAGAGAGTGAGAGGGGAATTACCGACAATGCAAGTAGTGGTGGTGGTGGTGGCGTCAAGGCGCGCCGAGAGAAGAGAAGAAGAAGGAGCTCGAGGCAACGCCGAGAGAAGAGAAGAAGAAGTGTGCACCGGCAATGGGACGGGCGCTCCGGCGATGTGTCGGTGCTCCGGTGATGGCCGTTAGGGCAGTGCGAGTTAGTGTGAGGGAGAGGAGTGAGTGTGCGAGTGAGTGTGAGGGAGAGGGGTGAGCTGAGTGTACGAGGGAAATTAGCGAGTGAGTGCTACTGTGTGTTGCGCGCAAAACTCACAGGTTGAAATGGGCGGGATAGGAAGGGTTGCGCTTATCCTAGAAAACGCAGCCCTTCGTGTATGAAGGGTCATGGTTTCTAGGCTAACCGCAGACCCTTCACATAAAGGGCCGCGGTTAGCCTTAAAACCGCAGACCCTTCATACTTGCATGAAGGGTGCGGTTTTAAGTCTAACCGCAGCCCTTCACAAAAAGGGTTGCGGTTTCCTTGGAAACCGCAGCCCTTCTTGCGCAGCCCTTCCTTTTTTTTCCCCTAGTGATAAATGTTCGATCGACAAAGAACGAGCTAATGATACATGCACAATATGTTGGAAAAGATCACGTAAATATGTCTATGCTTAAATCAAGTAATGATGAGAAGATACATATGACCAATTATTACAAACGATCCTTTTCTAAAACATAGTCATATTCTTTTATTATGAAATATTGAGGTACTATATATGATAATTAATGCCGGACAAAGAGATCATCAGCTCATGTTCAGTATTAATTTTTATTGGTCATATATTGTCTCAACCACTCATAAGTTAAGAATATGACATAGTTTGGCATAAATAATCGTATATAATAGCGTATCGTTACAATTATCTCTATACTTAATTTAAGTAGTGACATATTGAAAAGTATAATTATTAGCAGCTAACACTACATCATGAAAGGTTTTCATAATCAACAAAGATAATCGATCTCAACAATTAAAAAAGAGAAAAAAAGAATAACAAAAATCACATGTGCACTTGGCAATCACTCCTCTTTTCTCCATGTTTCTTTCCCCTTTTCACATGAATGTTTCCCATTTTCTCCATAGCTTGTGCAAATGCTTGGAAGAACTTTTGCTTATCCTTAGACAAGCTTTGAACAATAGGCTTGGTTCTAGGGTCCAAATATAACGCTTGGTCCGTCACCAAAAGTCCCATATTTTTCTCCAAATTTCCATAATATGCATGATCAAATGTAAAAGGGGTCGTAACATCAAATGGCACCACAATATCTTCATTTCCGCCATAATGTGGGCAATACATTCTTAAAGCCGCTAAAAACTTAGGATCAATATTATTAGGTTGTAAATTTTTAGTCCCTTTGTCATTGTATATTCGATCTATAATATACTTGCAATGCGAATACCCGATTGTATGTGCACCCGAGAGAACAACAAGATCCTCCATTGTTAGCCCTTTCGAAGCGAAAAGCTTCAACAACTCATCAATGGTGGAATTAGTTTGAGGAATGTTAGAGGATACTAGGGATGCTTTCGAAATCTTTCCATCCCATCTCCCCATCTTCACTTCATAATAAGGACCTCCTGCCTATAACATCAATTGTACAATAATTCAATATAATGTTAATTTAATCATCAAAGATATTGATTTTCATGCTAGCTAGCTTATATAAAATATAAATTTTAATTCAATTATTTCCTTTTTGTCTCAGTTTATGTGTCGAATCAGATTTTTCCTAGTTTTTAAGACAAGCCTTTAGCAATTAATATCTTTTATTACATATTAAGATTTTTTTTCACGTAATATTATTTTATTACAAATAGATTACATGGTCAAACTTAGTAAACTTTAACGACAAAAAAATAGAAAACATGGTCAAAACCCGTGCTTGATTAACCTTAGCACCAGATAATCCAACACATATTTCAACATCAACGAAACTTATTGAACATTACTCACAACAATAACAACTTGTGGAAGAGTTGCACCAGATTATAATCTTAATTAAGGTTTTGTTGAATTTTCTTTTTTCGAATATTTTATATCTATATTTTATATATTTATTAATCTGTTATAGATTTCGCATAACATTTCATTAATAATAGGGAAAATTTCATTAAACTACCTTTTATAATCAAAAAATTTCAAAAAACTACCTTTTAAAAATTTTCTTTCAAAAAACTACCTTATATAACAAATTTGTTTCAATATACTACCATTTTATCATAAATGGGGTTTAATCACAAATAATTGAGTCACCGTAAATTGTTTTTCTTTCTTCCCCTCTCGTTTCTCTCTTCTTTTCTCGCTACCCCATCGGCAGCAACACCTACAGCGACTGTCATTTATTGATTAGTATTAAATATAAACGTAAAATGGTAGTATATTGAAAGGAATTTGTTATATAAGGTAGTTTTTTGAAAGAAAATTTTTAAAAGGTAGTTTTTTGAAATTTTTTGATTATAAAAGGTAGTTTTTTGAAATTTTCCCTTAATAATATGGTTATTTTTGCCTGTAAAAAACCATCAACTTCTATATTATAATCAAACAATAAAAAACAGCATCAACTTCCATATTTCTTCTATCCAACTGCAGTGTTACTGTTCAATATATCAACTTCCATGGCAAACGATAATCTCGGTAAATACATGGCGTGACTCTGTAAAAAACACTATTAACAACGGAACTCGTTGGCTTGTAGGATCTGGACGTCATACGAGATTTTGGTCGGACATTTGGTTAGGAGATAGTTGTCTGAAAGAAAGATACAGAAGACTGTATTCAATATCTCTGCAGCAAAATGAAGCAATTTCTCAAATGGGATTATGGGATGGAGTAGTTTGGAAATGGAGTTTTGCTTGGAGAAGAAACTTATTTGTATGGGAACATGAAGAGCTGGCGGCACTCCTTAATACCCTCAACGAGGCAAACCTGGGACAAAATACTAATGATAAACTATTTTGGAGATTCAACGTCGGAGGCTCGTTCACTGTGAAATCATTTGTCAATGCTGTGTTTCAAACCTCAATTATACAAGAAGGAGTCAACAATACAACTAGAGGAGTATGGCGTGGTGTGGCCCCTCCACGAGCTGAACTGTTGACATGGTTTGTATTAGTACAGAGGTTGAATACGAAAGATCGTCTTGTACGTATCAACGCCATTCCCCCGACTGAAGCACTATGTCCTTTCTGTACAGAGGTAACAGAATCTATAGCCCATCTATTTTTCCATTGTAAATTTTCTTGGATTATATGGGGTGGATGTTTGGAATGGTGGGGCGTGGAGTTGGTATTCCCAGCAAGTCCAAGAGCCATTTTTGAAACTTGGTTAGCAAATGCTACAGATGGTTTTCAAGGAAAATTATGGATGTCATTATTTTTTGTCATTGTATGGTCACTATGGTGGCAAAGGAATTGCATTGTTTTCGAAAATGGCATTCCAAAATGGGAGTACTTGCTGCATTTGGTGAAGCTACGACTGGGATTTTGGTCAAAAGGATGGTGTAAAAATATGCCATATTCACCCAGTGATGTGGTATATAATATTGAGGGGGTAAAAAGCTGGTCCCAATCGAGGAAGGATAGGGAGAGAGTACATTGGTCGCTCCACCAAAGGGTGTACTCAAATGGAATGTAGATGGCTCCGCTTTGGGTAAACCCGAAATCTTTGGAATTGGTGGAATTCTTCGAGATGAAAATGGAAGAACTTTATGTGTGTTCTCTTCTTATATTGGAGTAAAGGACTCAAATGAAGCAGAGTTTATTGCAATATTATTCGCACTAGAAATTTATGCTAGTGAAGAAAATTTAAAGGGGAAAAAACTCTTGATTGAATCCGACTTTAGAAATGCTTTAGTATGGGTGAGAAATAGAGAAGAATGTCCTTGGAGCCTACGGTTTTTCTTGGAACAAGTTGCATAACTTATTATCGATAATAAAGGAGGTTGATTTTCAATTTCAATATAGGGAAGCAAATGAAATAGCGGATGGTTGGGCAAAACATGCAACTCAAAGTGGAGATCTTTGGGTGACATGGTGTTAGTGTTTTTCAATATTGTGTTTTGATGCATTTATATTGTACTTGTCTTGAGTTTCTTTCCTTTTTATTATGGTGACGTGTTGTAATAGTTTATTGATGGAAATTTAATAATAAACGTCTTTAGGCGGGAGGCCTACTTATCAAAAAAAAAAAAAAAAAAAACTCAAAGCACCATGATTTAATTTAACCTTGCAGTTTTTGAGGTGAAAGTAACCTTGCAGTTTGTGCAGCTTTTTTGACTCCAAATTTCATGATTTGGTGCATTTACAATTTGCTGTAGCATACTTTTCGCGTATTATTTCAATAAAATCGGACATTGGTCCTACTTTCAACGTATCATAATAAGAAACCTAGAAAGATTACCAGTCACGGGTTTATTTTGGATTTTTCTTTTGAAAGGGTTCATCTGATTTTTGTCGTTTTATTTCAGTTTAAGAGTCTTTTGTTTAAGATTACATAGAAAGCACTAACCAACATTAGTCTATTTGTTAATTTCAAAGTACAACTCGTGATTGAGGTTAATACTCATCTAAATTAGTTTTATTTGTTGTGCAAAAGTTGGCGTGCTTTTGTTTTATTGTCTTCACCAGAAGTTGCACATTTTGCTCGTCAATGCTCAAAACAAAATATTAATTAAAATACATATTGTTACCATCTTGATTCTTGTTTAATGGTTAATTATAGGTCTATAGCTCAGATTACCAATGCAATCATACAATAATTTGTAGACAGTTAAATTAGAGGGTGTGACATTATATTCTAAATGAATGGAACACTATTATGCAATTTCTTCGGCTAGAAATAATGTTATCATTACAATTATAATATCCTATAATTTGGACTAGTTAGTAATACTCTGTGTCATTCATATGCGACTAATTAACAATACTCCCTCTGTTTTTTTTATCATTCTCACTTTCCTGTGCGCATCTCCCAATGCACCTCTTTGAACTTAAATATCTTTCATTATATATTAGTAATAATTATAACGATTGAATATTAATAATGTACTAATTGAGACGAATCAAACAAGACCCCACATGACTATATTTTTTCTTATAAATTGAAAAAAAATGAGAAGATTCTCTCCAAGTATGAATAGTGCCAAGATTCTAAGTGAGAAAGATAAAAAAAACAGATGGAGTAATTGTGAAATTCAATCACTATTTTTATTATCATTTGTAGTATAAGAAATTTTGTGTGAGATTTTTGAGGTAACCTTACATAATTTAGTCGTGAATTTGTTAGTGACATTTGCGAAAACTGGTAACTTATTTGAAATATATATATGGGATAACATTTTTCCTTTATATATACACCCTTTCAAACAAATCAAATATTTCGATTAATTCTCGATCAAGTCAGTAAATTAAAGGATGTGGAAATGTGGAAACTTACCAAATGAACATAGTCTCTAGTCGAAATTGTAAGAATATCTGAACAAGACACAACGCCTGGACATTTGTTGTCTACCAAGGCTTTGGCTTTGTTGATAAGTTCAAATGCTTCAATAGGCAAATCCTTGTTTAGTGGTGCATCTCTTTCTACTAATTCTTTGCTTCCAGGATTAGACGATATCAATATCGATGCATCACATCCCTTAACACAAAAGAAATAATTCATTTATTATTGTATTTTAATATCGCTTATCTTTTTCAAAACCTATAGATTAATATAAGTAAATAACTACTTCCTAAGAACAAAATCTAAACTCTATTATACTAGGATAAGACTGATGCACATATGTGATAAAGTCAAAACCATATAGTAATTGATCTAGTGGTAAGGTTTGTATCTCACAACTTTGAGGTTGTGGGATTAAATTCCAGTAAAGGCACTTGAGTATGAGATTCCCTAACCTTCCCTCCCCCCTCCCACCACCATTCCCAAAGGGCCTTGCCTGTATGGCTAAATCGGGGGTAACCTGTATAAGGTTCCGGTCCAATAGGACACTTCTACTTAGCAATAAAAAGGTAATCGAGTTAAATCTAGATGACTAGACCGATGCAAAGTATGGTTTCTATAGGCTAATACAATGATTGTGTTTCTGATAGTAAGACAACTTAAGGAAAAAAGAAGGATATAAATTTAATAAAAGAAAAAAGATAACTGGAGTGTGTAATATTGTCATGTCTTTCCAAAAGACTCTAGAAGATTCCTACTTCCACTTTTAAGGACGCCATTGTTTTATGTTCAACTAGTGCAAATAAATCATCACCTTACACTTTACCATGCAAGTTTGCAACAACTAGTCAATTCTTCTTTTCTGTTTTCTTAAAAATAAATAGTCCACTTTTTAGGACACCACAAGGAACAGGGAAAACTTCCATAATTTTCTAATTTTACAGATTTCCGTTTTTGGTGCAATACACCTCAAACAATTAATGGGCCCTCATAAATTTCCAACATGCACATATAAGTATACTGGTCCCCCTTCAAGCCATAAAGAACCATATAATTGGTGCATCACAATTCACATATATCTAAATGAAATTAAGGAAATAAATTAAACTTCTACCTTTTATATACTGAATTTAATCTAAAACACGAGACACGTAATCAAAGACCTGATCACCTTAATTTGAACTAGTTTAGTTGATTAAAATTTGAGCGTAAATCAAGTTAACCTGAAATTAATACACGCTGCACGCCTACATCACAACCCTTTACGTTACGTGTGACTTCATTACATGAACACGCTTATGTATATAACTACTAATTAATTAAGCCATTATAAACCTAAGCTTAGAGTGTGCATGAATGTACCTCAACAAAGCAATCATGGAAGAAAAGCCTGATGGTGGCGGAAGCAATAGCAGGGGAAGCTTTGAACTGCTCAGAGGTGAAGGAACCCACAAGCTTCTCCACGTCAGGGCATGTCTTGGCGTAGTAATCTACTGAAAGCTGCCGATGCTGGCGGCGCACCGGCGGCGAACTGGTTTTAAGAGAATGAGAGGTGTTTATAGTGTTCAAGAGTATAAGAAGTATGGTGCATAATGTGAGTGTAACAAAAATAGAAGAAGAAGAAGAAGAAAAAGAGAAGACATGTTTTGTTTGGGATAAGGGCAGCTTATGGACAAAGTGAAAGGGTCCAGGAACCATTTTGTGTTCAGAGAGAATATATGGAAAACATAGCGAGGACCACTCCAAGAACGAGAAAATTTTACTGTGTGCCAAGTATAAATTTAAGTACAGTTTCATGTAATATCAATGTATTAGAAAATTTATTTTATACTTCATCTGTTTAAAAAATAAGTGAAACACTAATGTTTTTTATTTATTTTTTTTAAAATTAATAAGATAAATTACATTAACGCCCTCTCACAGGGCACCTAAATACAACCTACCCCAAAGCCCCCCAAACCCCCGATGAAATCGAACCCACAACGTGGAATGGAAGATGAAAAACGCTACCACCCTTCCACTCCCTCATTCTCCCACTAATGTTTTTTATATGAGAGCCTTTTTAGATAAGTTTTCACTTACTTCAGAGTAAGTATATAATGGCCAACTTTCTATTATGTGATCACTTTATAAATAGGATAGGAATAGGATTATAATTACACAACCTCAACTTTAAGACCACAATGCCATTAAAGAACTCCATCCCTCCCTCTTTGCTCGCACCATTGAGTTTTTACCACTGTTTTTAATAATTACTTAAGTGGAGTTGATGAGACATCAAAATGGTGGGACCGTGGGACTGGGACTAGGACGTACGATCAAATTAAATGTAGTGATGAATGTGAGAGTAAAACGGTGGTCTCTTATGATAATTTATAGTATGGGGCGACTATCTTTTAGAAACATCGTCTCGAAAAGGAAATTGGGGCCAACAAAAGAGGATGATGACAGAACATATGTATGAAAGGGTCGGTAAGAGGCGGTTGAATATGTATAAAAGTTCTTCTTCCAACAAACTAAATTGAGAGAATTTGCATATATAAAACTTCATGTAAACAATTAAAAAGTTTTCTATATTGTTCAAGAATTGAATTATTTGTCAACCAAACAACTACACATTCTTCTTATTTTAAGAACTTTTAACTTCCATTTTTTTATGTCAACAAACAAGCACTAAGTAAAAATCGACATATCAACGGTAATTCTGAATTATTTTTTAGGGTTAATTCTCAATCATTTAATAATTCCTAAAAATGGCAAATAGGATAATAATACTTTGTGTATTCGGTGAACATTGCGCAACAGAAAGCAATGTAGTGTATCCATAAAGAGAAGGAATCAACACCCGTGAGGCCGTGAATGCCACAAAAGTAAACTAGGTAGTATTTAAAAAGGTCCTACCATTGGTAGCTACCAAGTACGTTACGTGAATACTTGCAATGAATTTTTCAGGATGTTCTGTTAATAATTAGTTCAGCCGTTAAAGTTAAGGCTAACAATATTTATAATGTACTATAATAAATTTATTAAGATCTTTGACTGTGCTTATATTATTGGGTTGGTTATGTATTTACTCCTACGAAGGGTGATAAAACGTTATTGTTGGTACTGGCCAGTGGCCCAGTGGGCAGCGTGCCCACTAACTATTATCGTGTTATCATACCTCTACAGTCCTACTAATGTATTTCCTCCGTTCCATAATAAGTGAAACACTTACTATTTTAGAACGTTTTAAAATAAGTGAAACATACCTTAAATGGAAAAAAGAAAGTATAAAACAAAGAAGCATCCCATCACAAACTAAGGTTTGCTTTTCTCTCTCCTCCTTTTGATAATGAAAAGGGTATTTTATAACTTTTTGGCTTTTGAAAGTGATGTTTATTAAATCTTGTGCCCAAGCCCTATATTTCACTTATTATGAAACGGAGGAAGTATAATTAATCATCCTTTTCACCTCAATTTGTGTGCCAATGCAAGACTGATATACTCCAATATTACTACTATAAGAGCCATGACGGTCTTTTGTGCGTGAGATAAGATAATGATTAATGATGATATTCTATATATGCACAAAGTCTATCATGTATTCATGTTATTAGTACGAGTCAATCAATCATGAAATTACTTATGGTTAGCTAGTCTAAGTGCACATGAGTGATTTCACCTTTAAAAAAGTGTCTGATTTAGTTTCCTTTAAAAGGTTAAATGCATGTAAGTTAGGCGAGCCGTATATTAAAATTGAAACCTAATTTATCTAATAAGATACTTATAAAACAAGAAACTTTATTGTTAATAAAGGGATCAATGCATGGTGTATATATAGGCATATGTTGACCTAGCTAAAGTAGCAATATTAGCTCGACACATAAATAAGGAAAGGTAATGGCTAAACAATTCGAATTTTGACATAAAGAAGGAGTTGGGGCCTGTTCTCCCCAGCTTATTTTCAGTTCAATTCAGTTCAGTTCAGTTCAGTTCCTAAATGATAATCATTAGTATTAATTAGTTATAATTTAATTCATTTCAGTTCAGTTCAGTTCAGTTCAGTTCAGTAGTTTTATGCCGAAGAGAACAAGCCCTTGGACTGTATTTGAAATTTGGAGGTAATTAGTACATTGGGAATAAATAAAATGAGATCCAATAAATTTTCTTTGATAAAAGGTTTGCTTGGGCGAAAAATATTATTATAGAAAATAATTTTTCTCATGTTCCTTTGTTTAATTTGGAAATTGGGGAAAATGGTCTTGCTAATGGTGGAAAATAGTTTTCTTTTGTGTGAAAACATTTTCCTTTCAAATGAAGGAATGCCACATTTTCTCTCTATACCTTTACCTTATATCCTAATTCTCATCCATGCTTTTTGTTCGAACTTCATTTTTCCTTTTCTCTCTACTTTTTCAGTTTTCAGGAATGAAACCAAAGAAATCTAATCATAATTGTATTTTCTCCTAGAAATGATTTTTCATGGATAATCGTTTTATATCCCACACTCCCACCAAATAGAGCCAGAATGAAAGGATTCGAAAATAGAAAGGATCGGAGCAAATTTGGTGATTATTTTCATTGTAGATTTTGGTACCGTAAAAGTTTTGAACCAAAAAAAATATAGAATCAAAATCGGAAATCAAGCACATATAAAGATTTCCCATCATGCGAGTGGTTAATAAAGATTTATAATAGTATATAAATTCCTTTCTGTTTTAAGCACCAAATTTCAGATAAGGATAAACCCTTGTTAACCGCTAACTATTTTGGTTATCTAATCTGATTTATCTAGCTTCTTTCTCAGTTCTTCATAAATTTTTATAAGAAATTTATTGGAATTGTTATGGTTAATTCATATTAGCAAAATCTTGGGTAAAACTTAGCCTTTAAGTGGGGACTAATATTTCTTTAAGAGCAGTGATTAATCATCTCCTTAAATTTTATATTCAATTCCTACTTTCAACAATGCCTTTATTGATGAATAAAAAAAAGGTTTTATTCTTTTTTTCTAAAAAAAACTAAAAGCTAGTAGCACAGGTAGCGACTAATATAACAACAAACAAATTTATGCTAACATTTCTTGTAAAATTAACATCAATTTATATTTTATCTTAGGCCTAATTTTTTTTTAAATACATAATGTAGGTAAGAAACTATACACTAGTAATTAGAATAACTTCTTGTGGATGTCGATCAATTTAGTTGGTTAAAGTCTTGGGAGATGATCTTTCAGGCCCTTAAAAAATCGATTTAAATACAAAGACATTGTTAAACCCGTCTTATCTCGGGCTCTCGACCCTCGGCCCGATGCCAACATTCTAAACCCGTCCCCCCGCGCGCCCCAAAGTGCCGCCTCTACTCTCTAGAATCCAAATTCTAGTCTTTTTCATGGAAGGTGGTCTTTGATACCTAGACCTAACTCCTAAGGGTCATTGGTTAATTATAATAACTTTTGACTTGAAGAAGCATTTTTCTTATTTTTGGCATGAACAATTGAAGGTTTGTAGAATCCTTATGCTTCACGGGTTGTGTGGGGGATTTGATAGTCCACGATTCTCATATAAAAGATAAAAGATGGTATAGACCCTTACTTGGATAGTAATCTTTTTTTGTTTTCTTGGGCCCGTTCGTTATCGTTTTTTGTTTTCAGTTTTCGGTTTATTAAAAAACCAAAAACAAGAAACCGAAAAAGTGGTTTTCACTTTTTAGTTGTCGTTTTCAAAATCATCACATGCCCAATAAATTTGGTAATTTTTTATTCATTATAGGACATATATCATATGACTTTGAAAATTAAAAAACCAAAAAACAGAAAACCACAGTAATACCGAACGGGCCCTAACTTTTTGCGTTCTTGATTTATCATCCTCTAAAAATACTATTAGAAATTTGGACATATATGTTCGACTTTGAACAAATAAAAAATTCAATTTAACTATATAGATATAATCTGTCAATTTTTTTTGAGTTTGATTCTCTTGCTCTTCAGCCCTCAAGACAATGAAACCTCGACCATAATATAAATACGTGGTTATGTGATTTGCAGAGAATTTATGGTGTGCAATTGTGCACATTAATACTGAGGTCCCAACTCCTTGCACATGCTCTCAACCTCAACTAAAGCTTTATAATGCGTGGCAAGTTAGGCCAGCTTTTGCTCAACATTTTTCCAGTTCTTTGTCACCACTATTTCTCTAAAATTCTTTTAAAGTTAAACATGTACTAAGCTACTCAGTGGTTCAGTACCTCTACATTTTAAAACATAAACATAATATACCAACACATAAACACTGAAAAACCAAGGGCAAAGGCCTAAGGCATAGTTTGTCCTATCATTGTGATAACTGTTCTTTTAACTTAGGAATACTACAAGGATGGTAAATTTTAGTGATGGGAACATTGAGTACTTTTTGCGAAATTTTAAAAACAACGAAAAGAATGATGCGAAAATACAAGAGATTTTACGAGGAAAACTTCCTAGGCTCAATAGGAAGTGAAAAACCTCGACCACTATTACACTTGAGTTTCTTCCTTCGTTCCACTAGGAACACTAATCCCAACAACAGTTTCCACAATGGTTGTTCTTCTCTTGAGTTCACTCAAAGTCTTCTCTTTTGCTTCACTCAAAGTCATCTTAGCTTCACTCATATACCAGAACTCACTCAAGTTATCACCCCAATAAAAGAGTTCCCTCGATCAAACCCTTTAACCTTTCCTCAATTACAGAAGCTTGATATAATATTCAATACGGGAACAAGCACTAAGCAGTGAGGAGACCTAATTTCGGATGACCATTTTCAGGTCTAATTTAAGTGTCGAATCTCAAGTTGAATCAATTTAGATTGGGTCAATTTTGCCAAACGTTCACAAGTAGTTTCAAAGAATTTATTGATCGTAGCCAAGGAAATTGAATCTGTTCATGCAAAGAAGATGCGGGGATCGAGGAGCATACCTTTTCCAGTGAATAACTTTAAAGGCGTGGGACCATCTTCACACATTTAGCAATATGACATTAAGTGAAGATTTCTTGAAAGAGTAAAATTGGAGGTGGTAACTCGATTGTTAGAATTGCTTTATTGGGTTGAGTTGGGTTATTTTAGGTTGAGTTTATTTCATTCTATCTTTGTTTTTAAGCTGGGTTCATTTCTTTTTGGGTCTACGGTGACCAAATTAGGTTCATTTGGCTTGGGTGAGGTTTGGTCTCTAGTATTCGAGTTAGGTATTTGGTATGGTAAATTTGAAGTCAGGTTCATGTTATACGTTAATTTGAAATTGAAACTAAATAAAAAATAAGATAGGATAAAATATGTGAGGTTGTGAATTAAGTTAAAAGAATGATAAGTGCTAGGCACACATAAATATGCAATAGGTAAAGTAAAACATGTAGGTTCCGAACCATATGAAAAAGTAGATGTTGAGATGAGAAAATTACTAAGATTGGATATGTAGTCATTAATAGTAAATCTTCATAAAAGGGAGTATAGCGATCAATATAAAATAGAGGACGTAGAATACAATAAAAGGTTATATAAAAAATACAATATAATTGAATATGTATGAAATTACAATAAAAAATAATAATGTTTAGATTGAAATATTGAGAATTACAATAAAAAATAATAATGTTTAGATTGAAATATTGAGAGAAACACTACGATAGTTGAATCCACCACACTAATGCTTGAGTTTGATTGAGATAGGCAGGCTACACGCTTATCGAGCTCTCTCAAGTACAAGCTTGGGAAGCTTGGGATATGTTACTCTTTGATACTAAAATTGTGATTTACTAGGTGACGTAAACTATCAAACAAAAGCATAGATTTTTCAACTTTTCGATCACAAATCATGAAATACCATTACGTAACATGACACTCTAAGCATAACAATGTATATGTAAATTGGATAACAATAGAATCTGTATGAGGGCGCTTCGGGGCAAAAGGTCAGTTTTGATAAGACAACAGTTTCTTTCAGTAGAGGGGTGGATGAGTTGCGGAGACAAGAGGTAGTTCAGGTGTTAGGAGTTAAAGAAGTGGATGTTCACGATCGTTATCTGGGGTTACCTACTGTTGTGGGGAGGTCGAAAAAGGTGATTACTAAGGGGATTAAGGAGAAGCTATGGAAGAAATTGCAGGGGTGGAAGGGTTTAAGTCTTTCTAAAGCTGGTAGGGAGGTCCTGATAAAGGCAGTGGCCCAATCTCTCCCTACCTATGTGATGAGTGTTTTCAGACTTCCTTCTTCTTTTTGTGATGAGATTAGGTCCCTGATTTCTCATTTTTGGTGGGGTCAGAAGCAAGGGGAGCGTAAGATTCACTGGCTAGCTTGGAAGAAAATTTGTTTGCCCAAGAATGAAGGGGGGCTGGGGTTCCGTGACTTGAAGTTGTTTAATTGGGCATTACTTGGGAAGCAAGCTTGGAGACTGTATACTCATCCAGATTCCTTAGCTGCAATGGTGTTGAAAGGTAAATATTTTCCTAACTGCACTTTTGATGAGGCGGTGTTGGGTAGTAGCCCTAGCTATACTTGGAGGAGCATTTGTGAAGCGAAATGGGTGGTTCGAAGAGGTTGGAGATGGAGGGTAGGCGATGGATTAAACATCAAGGTGTGGTCTGACCCATGGATTCCCGGTACTCAAACGAGGTGTGTGATAACTCCTAGAGTTCAAGGTGCGGAGAATATGAGAGTGAGTGATTTAATGGTGGACGGTTGTGCGGTGTGGGATGAAGTGAAGGTGCGTGCACTCTTTCTCCCTTTTGAGAGTGAACGTATCTTAGCCATTCCACTAAGTGCTAGAAAACCCCCTGATAATCGCTGTTGGGATTTAGATAAAAAGGGCATCTACTCGGTGCGTTCAGCATACCGAGCTATTTTTGGGGATTCGTGTGTTGAGCTGGGTCCCTCGTCCTCTATCAGGGTGGATAAGTGTGTGTGGAATTTTGTGTGGAGTGCAAAGGTGTTGCCCCGAACCAAGATCTTCTTACGGAGAGCGTGTCACGAATCCCTTCCTACCAAGGCCGGGCCGCATATTCGAGTTTCAAGCATCGACGAAACCCGCTGGCCGTAAGGGGCCATTGTGGAGTGTGGGCGACATGCGCCGCTTGGCTGTGCGTTCTTTGCGGGGGTGTGGGAAGAAGCGGGTTTGTCCCGCAGTTGTTGAACATCGAAGACCGTCTTTCCCGGATTGGGTTTTGGAGGTTTTTTGTAAGTTGGATGCGGGTTTGAAAGAGTGGGTAATGATGTTGTGTTGGGCCATATGGGGAGCTAGAAACCGAATCATCTTTGAGGGGGAGAGAGCGTCTCCTAGGCAGGTGGTGGAGTATGTGTCAAAGCTGATGGTCGAGATTGGGACGGAGAAGAAGGAGGGCGTGCCGAGGCCTTTGACGGGTCGATGGTCTGCTCCACCTACGGGTAAGGTGAAGGTGAACGTGGATGGTGGGATGCTAAGGGACTTTGGTATGGGTTTGGGTGTGGCTATTAGGAGTAGTGAAGGTGAGCTGCGGGTGTGTGCGGTGTATCAAGGCTCCGGTGTTAGGGACCCCAAAATTATTGAGGCCAGTGCGATCTTGTTCGGTATGCGAATTGCTTTGGAGTACAATTTTTCAGACATTGTTGTGGAGAATGATAGCTTGGGCGTGGTGAACGCCATCAACTGCAAGGAGGAAGGATTTAGTTGCTTTCATTTAATTTTAGATGACATTGTTGCTTTAGCAAACTCATTTAATTCATGTTCTTGGTGTTTTGTTGGTAGATTAGGCAATAAGGTAGCTCACTCTCTTGCCCATCTCTCTCCTTGGGATTTTGGTAAAAGAGTTTGGAGTGATAATTTTCCTCCTTTGATTGTTGAATTGGTGGCTGATGATTTGCAGTTGAATGAATAGTGGTTTCTCCTCTTTGGAGACCTTCCCTTCAAAAAAAAAAAGAATCTAATAAATTATGCAACAATAACTATTAGTAATTTATATATTAAAAAACAATAATCTACCAAAAAATCTCATAGTTATGTAATCATAAACCCAAAACAATTCTCAACTCACTATTTTACTGTCTATATCCGTTTAATTGAAATTATGCTCAGGGTTTTGTTTCCCGTGTGCAAAGATAAGATATAATCATATAACTGGGCTTGGGCCTTTCTAATCAACTGCTTGCCCGTCTTTTATATTCCAATGGGAATGATTTTCCTTTTTGCTTGCTCCTTATGCGTGTGAAGTAATTGGCCCAAACTATTGCAAGCCTTACTTTTTGATGGAATTCAATAATGCTCCTTGTATCCTTGTTGTGAGAGTAGTAGGCTATGTTTCTTTCCCTTAATAGGGTAATCCGGTGTAAATTTATCAAGATTTATTTTATCAGGTTTAAAACTTTCTAGTCTAGTTTGATCTCCTATTTTTTTTTTGAAAGAGAAGTTTCATTAATTGAAGGCCAAACGACATCTACAATAGGTATTAAAGAAAAACAAGATACAATTAAACAAGACTAAATCAAATTCGTCTTCGAAGAAACTACAATGAACCAGATCGAGCAATACAACGCAACCCCCTTGTATTTGCTTAATCAAGCAGCTATTGATGAGGAAGTCTATCATTCTGATATAGTTTGGGAAGAACATTCTTGATCGAGTCAGGTTGACCGCATCCGAGATTCCAATACCTTCATGTTGAGTCTCGAACTTCAACCAATGAGAATAATTTCTCATACCTAAAAACAAAAGAACCATACTCACAACTCCCAATAGTCTAGTTTGATCTCCTATTTTTATTAATCATCCATGGCAGCCCCTAATTGATGAAGAAGGGGTAGGGGACGCTAGGATTTGAGAGAGAGAAAAAGAGAGAGGGGACCGATAATTAATATTTAGATTACGGTTCCCCGAAAACTAGTTACATACAGTTTGATCTCCTATTTTGATTAAGCTTGATTGTATTTAATGCTAATCTATAAGGAAAAAAACATATTCATGTAAGATATTATAAATTCGTCTCGTCATGAATTTTTCAAATATTCAGTTTCCAAATTTTTTACTAATACGGAATATTACATATTTAGTAATAAGTATATGGAAATAAGAAGGGTTAGTATGTGGTCTAGTCTGAGTTTTTCAAGTTTGGTTTGATTTGATTTAACAAGAATAAGTAAGGTCTTGAAATACAGTGAAGAAACATAGCCTTAGTCTCCTTGTTTCCTTTCCGATTGTGAGAGTATTAGTCTCCTCTACCTAGAGGTGATCATGGGCCGAGCAAAAAAAATTTTGCCCATTGTGCGGGCCGGGCGCGGGCCAAAAAATTGTGCCTAAAGCCCGGTATTTCGGGTCGGGCGGGCTTTTGCGGGCCAAAACGGGCCGGACCAAAATGTAGACAAAAAAGTGTTTTTTGGCTTGTCCAAAGCCCGCCCAAAAAAAAAATTGGGCCGGACCGGGCCCAAAAAAATTACCCAAGCCCGCCCAAAAACCGGGCCGGGCCGGACTGGAGTTGATCAGCTCTACCTCTACCTATGCCTCGACCTCCTCCTTGGCCCTATATGCCTCAACCCCTCTTGCTTCTCCAACACTGCCTCCTCCTCCTCCCCTCCACCATCCACTACCTTGATGTCATGTTCACTAGTTGTTACATTGCTTTCACGACTTCAATAGACATATAAGCGAGATCGATATCCACTCCTTATTTAGGATATGTTTTGGAGGTGGATGTGCTAAAATCTACATCATCACCCCTGTGTTAAAGAAAGAAACAGGGGAGTTAGGCGCTAGAGGTCTATGTTTGTGTCATATGCTAACATTTTGTAGAATTTTCATTATGGTACGTAAACTTTGAATCAACTTAAATAAATTAGCATAACGTATATATTCGACTCGTCCTTTTTTCCTTGTTCATAACTTGTATGCTTAGATATTGTATTGGTAATATTTGTTTGTGAATATAAACATGATTTATGGTTTTAAAGAAATTGGCGGAGGATTGGTGATAGTTGTTGGATAAGTAATAATTATATCTAAAATGTGCAGGATAGCATTTTGGTTTGGCACTTTGACCCATCTTCGAAATATGTTTTTTATTTTTTTTCAAAATCTTATGCTCAACTAACGGTTTCATCAAAAGAATTCACAAATTGAAAATTCGTGACTTTATTGAGAAAATCACTATTTCAGCTAGCAATTTACATCAATTAGCATATTTGCTGTGAATCTAACATGAAAAAAGTCTTTAGCGCGCATCCAATTCTACACGGACAAAGTATGCTCAAAATTAACTTTGAAAGATACGTAAATTTTAAAAAGCTTCAATTTATTTGATTAGGTAACATAATTAGCAAAACAACAATCTACAATAAACTACTTAGCTCTACACAACATACCGGTTGATAGTAAGGTAGGCCGAATACAAGACATTGCAGTCCACAATAAGACTGAAAAACCTTGATCTCCAAGCAATGAACTTGTGAGTTCTGAGTTGTAACCAAAAAAAACTCATAGTAGTACTTAAAAAAAAAAAAACCCAACCCGAACAAAAAAACTCGCAGTTTCCCCTTTCGGTCCGCTCTATCCATACCACAAAAACCTGAAAAGTGAAAACCCCTCACTCTCTTCTCTCTCCTCCGCAGACTCACACCATTAACAACCACCTCGTAAACAATTTTTTTCATGTTGCAATTTCATTCAACTCATCTTCATCTTCATCTTCATCTTCCTCACTTCACTCGTTTTCTACTTTCCAGGATTTTCTCTCTCCTCTCCTTCATCAATGGCTGACGCCGCCGCCGCAACCACCACTACAACCACCACCTCCGCTTCCGCCGCCGTCGACGACGCCAAAGATATCGAGAAGCTCTACGAGTATGGCGAGCGTCTTAATGATGCCAAAGACAAGTCTCAGGTTCGCTCTCTTTTACTCATTTTTCGAGGTTCTAGGGTTTCTGGAGTTGTTCAATTGTGTGTTTTTGTTAATTGAGTGTCGAATTTGTTTTTGGTTGTAGAATGGAGTTGTTCGATTGTAAGTCGTTGTTAATTGAGTATTGAATTTGTTATTGGTTGTAGAATGGAGTTGTTCAATTGTAAGTCGTTGTAAATTGAGTTTTGAATTTGTTTTTGGTTGTAGAATGGAGTTGTTCAATTATGAGTCGTTGTTAATTGAGTATTGAATTTGTTTTTGATTGTAGAATGGAGTTGTTCAATTGTGAGTCGTGGTTAAATGAGTATTAAATTTGTTTTTGATTGTAGAATGGAGTTGTTCAATTGTGAGTTGTTGTTATTGGAGTTTTGAATTTGTTTTTGGTTGGTTGTAGAACGTGAAGGATTATGAAGGGATTATACAGGCAGCGAAAGGTAGTACGAAGGAAAAACAGCTCTCTGCTCAGCTTATTCCGAGGTTCTTCAAGCACTTCCCGACCTTTCGACCAGTGCGGTCGACGCTCATCTTGATTTGTGCGAAGAGGAAGATCTCGGGGTCAGTTTTATATACAATAAGTAGTATATATTTGGAATTTTAAGATATGGTCCAATTTTTGATTGAATTTAAGAGCTAAAAGTATTAGTACTGTAGTATTTCTCTGCCTAGAGATTCTGTGAAGTTGTTTCCGCACTCGGAAATTTTTTTTATTTTTTTTGTTCTAATAAGAAGTTCTGATTAATGTCTGCCTCATTTTTGGAGCTTTTGTTGTGCCTCTGATTGGTTAGGCGATAGAGATTGACGCTTTGATGGATTAGCTATTGGTTGTCGATGATAGAAATGAATTGGTTAAATGTTGGCTAGCTATTGTATATGTTAGTTAATGATTGCTTCGGGGATTGATGCAATTGCTCTTGGAAGGCTTATGTTAGCTTTTGTAATCTGCGCAAATTGATGGTATCGAGCTTGTTGCTCAGAAATGTTTCTCAAACAACGAAGTATATTGTTTTCATTTTTCTAATTTCTGCGTGCCCTGCAAATGGAGACAATGAGACAATATTAGAGAATAAGCTATGGCCTATGAATGAAAGATTAATTGGGAGCAAAGGCCCAGCTTATGGAGCAGTGAGTCCGCTGTCGGATGTATATTAGACCGCCGCTTTTAGTTTAAAGGTCGGTTTCAATTTTATGAGCTTACTTTGTTGAGGGATTTGGTTACGAGACTATGGGGCCCTTTGATTAGTTATATATGGTGCTCACTAAGAACATTGGTGTCAGAGACTTTATTTTTGCCTTGGAGGTAGTGATTTGAATTTTTTACTCCTGTATTATCTTCATGCGGCAAGAACACACTTTACCCTAAATGAAGACTCGGGTGATATATCTATGGCTCTCTACGTTTTTAATTATGTCTCTCAGGGACTGAAGAAGTTTTTGTTCGGCTCTTTTGGTCTTTTTCATGAGACAATAACAGATGACAAAATATTTCTGTCACTGAGAAATAAGTTTTTCAGACTTGCACAGTCTAATGTCTAATGGAGGGAAATAAATAGGAGACTTTTATCCTGCAAAACTTGCAAGGTGGAGACGACTTAGAGCCTTGCTAGTATCTTTGGTGTTACAGTAGGTTTTTTTAAATGCCTGATTTTCGCTATTTTGTCATGTCTTATGGAGGGAAGAAGGGATACATGTTTTCCCATATCTTAGCTGTTTGAAAGGTGAACTAGAACTTAATGCCCTTCTATTTTCTTCAAGGTTGAAGTACAGAACTACATATCCTCTAGCTATTGAGCGTATTGGTCAATTTGCTGAATCTTGGCTTCTTTATTGGTCTGTTGATCCTCTGCAGAATTTTTTGGGAAACTGTTTTTTTTGTAACTCCAAAATTTATTATTGCCAAAGTTGTGTTGCTACGGTGAAATCCTGGGGCCTCCTAATTCAAATCCTAATATAGCTCATGTGATGCATCAATTCAAGTACTTTTTTTGAATGCTATAGTTTTACCACAGCTTAAATCTGAGGATCTCATTATGCTGCCTTTAGACTTCTAGGGTCTAACGTATCACTTATATGTTTAAAGCTTAAGTTTGTTCTATCTTTAAGCCTTTATGTAGATATAACTCTAATTGCCTAGTCTCTTTTGCAGGTTCGTGTTCAAGCTATCAGGGGTCTTCCCCTTTTCTGCAAGGATACACCAGAATATGTCTCTAAGATCGTTGACATTCTCGCTCAATTGCTCATGGCTGGTAATATATGCATATTGTTTCTATATTCTAGTAGGTAGTAGGTACCCTTCTTACTTTCTAGATTCTGATGTTCAACTTTATATTGTCAGAGGAGAATGTGGAACGGGACGCAGTTCAGAAAGCCTTGATGTCTCTGCTGAGGCAGGATGTGAAAGGTGTGTTGAATTGGGTTGCATATTGTTTATGCCACTTTTTTTTTATTATCTTTCGAATTACCCGCTATGACATCCTATGTCTCTTAACTTCCCTTGATTTTGCTAAATGATATTTACTATGTGTGGACATTCATGGATGGTTCAGTAGATGTCGTAAATGCTTTGAATATGCTCATTTGCCTTTTGTTTTGGAGTTGATAATTTGTAAGTTTTGTTTAGTTTGACTGATGAGGTTGCTGAACTTCAGGTTACCTTTAACTGCCTTCTTATATTCGTTGTAATTATTAAGAACTACATCGTCTTTGTGCATAATTTTAAGGACACTTAATTGGAATTGAGTTGTTAAAATTTCTTAAAGGACTCGTTCATATGTCAGATTTGATATCCGAGTTAATATGAGAGTCTATTGCTTTTTACTTTTCTCCAACAATTCAATAATAAGCAGTTGTAAGAGAGCTTAAGAAGGCAACATTAGACAAGATAATATTACTTAGCTGTTAATATGAGGGAAGACTTGAAGTATCTAGAATGTGGCTCTTTGCGAGTTTTGCTCTCCCTTCTGAGAGTTGCCACTATAAATAATAAAGGCTCGAGATCAGACTTATAAATCCAGTATTAATGTAATATGTCAAGGATCACTGATATAGGTGCTTGAGGATGCCCTCACATTGAAAGTATTGAGCAAGTTGAATGGTCTGATCTGTCACATGATTTAGCCTCGACTCTTGATGTCTGAGTATGGCTAGTAGATGTATGCAGGTTGTGAATTAATTGATTTGGAGGATGGAATACAGGTGTGAGGTTATTTCACTTGTCACTATTCTCTGCCTGAGTGTTCACACTTATGCTTGATATATATTTTAATAATTTGAGTCTGCGGCCTCTAGTTGCTGTACTCCATCTCCAGGTGGGTTAATTTTTTTCAGAAATGCTTAGGCCCCTTCTCAATCTTGGGAGTTTAATTTTAGGAGAGCAAATTATTTTGAAATTAGAGGCATTAAAGTAAAGAGCTAAGATTTGGTAAAGGAGTTGGAGAAATGAAGAACATGAGAAACAAATTTTACTGGAAATGATTGCTCGACTTTTTGAAGGCTGTCATGACTCATGAGAGAGTTCAGAATCTGAGGTTCCTGAGAAATCTGGCATTGAACTCATTGCAAATACTATTTTAGGAGAGCAAATTATTTTGAAATTAGAGGCATTAAAGGAAAGAACTAAGATTTGGTAAAGGAGTTGGAGAAACGAAGAACTTGAGAAACAAATTTTACTGGAAATGATTGCTCGACTTTTTTGAACGCTGTCATAGTGTCATGACTCATGAGAGAGTTGAGAATCTGAGGTTCATGAGAAATCTGGCATTGAGCTCATTGCAAATACTATATTGGGAGTAAGACTACTTTGCGGGATACTTGATTATCTGATTATACCAGAAAGGAGTAGAATGAACTTATGAGTTTGAGCAAGGATTCCATTAGCATAGAATTTGGTTTCCAAGTATTGGCAAGGATCTATCTATAGGATACGACAAGGATGTAAATCCAGCTCTTGGGACAAGCTGATAAGGCATTCAAGAGCTTAGTCCTTTGAAGGATTCATGGTCCGAGGGATCTTCTGTCTTTATAACTCAAGCATGCAGGAAATGCTTGTTGCAGCTGTTGTTACTTCTTGTTTATTTGCTCAATGTATGCAAGAAAGACATCTAGGAGCGGGGTGCCAAAGATAGTAGTTTAGTTCAGGAACGAACCAATCAAGTGAGGATCATGAACTCGTAAGAAGTTTGAATTTATGACTATGGTGGTATCTCAATATTTCTAATAATACGAATTTTTTTCAAGCCAAGCACCTGATGACAATGATGAAAAGTAAGACATGTTGCAGGTTGCATTGTGAATGATCAAATTGTTTCAGGCTTTGGTTCTTTGTATAAGGTTTACCTCAGGATGGATTTACATCTACTCAATCAAAAATGGAAGAGGGAAAGAAATTCTATGGTAATTTTAGAAACTTGGACTATAACAAGTCAGGAAGTTTTGATCTGAAAGCCGTTTTCTATTTACAAGAAAAAGAGCCAAATGGCATACAATAGGATCGTCAGAAGTTGGACATATATGGAAGCAGATTTTGCTTGGATTGTATATTCATTTTGGAATGTCCTTGTGAAGGGGATAAGAGGTTTTCTTATGAAGCTGATTGGATGATGTGCTCCTCATGAGGATGGCATCTAATTTTTTGTTTTGACGAGTCTTCGCCAGGCACATCTAAATATCTAACAGTTCCTAGGTTCTATGTCAGTATATTGTTCATCTCTCTTCCACTTGCAACGACTTTTCAGCCCCTCCCCTTCCTTTCCCATCGTGTTGAAAGGAGAGCTGATGTTCTGCTACGATAAATCCTCCCTAGAATCGACTCAATGTTGTTGTCGTTTCTAGTCTTCTACTGTTGGCAATTCCAACATTATTGGAATTCTCCTCATATTATAGTCATTGTATATTATGTGTTGATCGGTAAATGTCATACGTACAAGATGAACTGGGGCATTGCTTTTATCTTGTTTGTTGTTACCGTTCTTTTACTCTGCAGCCTTGAGAAGATTCGCCATTTTTGGTCCATCTAGCTATATCTAGATATATAAAATCCGAATAGATTCACATAGGAATTGACACTTGGTGCTTCTTTTTCATGCCAAGTGTCTTTATTTTTAAGGTAACAAATTACAAGTAGTAGTGGATGGAGACATTGATATTACTAACCATATATAATCTTCCATAATTTTATATATAATCATAATAAATAGGATGTTTAAAAAAAAAAGGGAAGTAGATTTTTTTCTAATCATATTCAGAATTTTCATAATCTATAATTTCTATCAAGTATCATGTTATTGGATTACTATTTACAATTATTTTAATTGAAAAATAAAAATAAATAGTAATTTTTTCGAAAAGGAAATATATTATCTAACTAAAAATATTTAACTTGTGTTTGACACGACTCACAACTCAAACTCTAGTTTGTAGTAGGGATGATTAACACATCGGAGTCGGGTCGTGTTCGGGTTCGGGTTAATAATAAACGGGTTGAACATGTCGCAACCCAAACCTAACCCGTTTATTAAACGAGTTGAAAAACTCAACCTTGACCCGACCTGTTTATTATACGGGTTACCCATATAACCCATTTAACCCATTTACATATTTATACTATTAAATTTTTATTAAAACTTATTAGTTTTCAACAATAAATTCACATAAAGTATGCATGATTAGATTTTCTTTTTCAGTATTTGTGTTCTACAATTAGTATTTTTAAAATTTTCACCAACTTTAACAGAACTTTTTAGGAAATTTATATTTTAATGAGTTTAACGGGTCAAAGCAGGTTAATTTCGGGTTGAAAATATCAACCTTAACCTAACCCATTTAATTAATTGGGTAAGTCGTGTCAACCCATTTATTTAAATGGGTCAAAATCTCTACCCAAACCCGCTTATTTCAAGTTGGGTTCGGGTTCGGTAAAAGGGTTGGGTCAGTTTTTCACAGCCCTAGTTTGCAGTTAAAAGCATAACATTTTTCTGTAATTTATAATTTTGATCAAGTATCTTGTCATTTAATTACCCTTTTCGATTATTTTAATTAAAAAACTAAAAATACATAGTAATTTTTTCAAAAAGCAAATATGTTATCCAAATGAAAAATTTTTAACCCGTGTATGACACTGGTCACAAGTCTAGTTTGGAGTTCAAATGGTAGCAGGTGCTTGGTGCGTGTTAGTGCAGATTTCTTTTGGGATACTCTTTTCACTTGTTTAGGGGAATGCCAAGTGTATGGAGTAACATCATGCTAGTTTCGGCAGGGTTTAATTGTATTTAGCTCAATGTCTCAGGCTCAGCTGATCTAATCTGGCTATAGTTGATGGAGCTCTACTGATTTTTTTTTCTGTTCTTTTGATCCATTGGATGCCCTTTTAGATCCAGTTGACCCTTTCAACTGCCGTATGTATATATAATATATATACATATAGATCCTTACTATAACTACCTTTCTTTTACTATCATCTCTTGTCATCTTCTAACAATTTTCTGGATCAAGGTTTCTGCGTGCCAGCACATAGGATACTCAAAATTTCTTGCCTTACTGAGGTGTCAGATCTTGGTTTCCAAGGGCTGATTGGGAATTCTGTGGCTGAAAGCATCCTGACTCGTTAAGATTGGGCTACTAAAATTCATTTTTGTTATTTCCGGTATTCTGAGATTCAATGATGACTTTTGATTGTGGTTAATCCTGGGATATAGCGATGTATTGGGTGATACATGTTGATGTTTCTGCTTGCCAAATCAAGTTATAAATGGCCATATGTGTTGGTCAATAGAGGCCAATGTGGCTGCTATGGCCAATGCAAATATCTGATTACTTTACTGGGAGTCTGTTTATGCTGTATCATTTGTATACTTCTGTGATGCGTGTATATTGCATTGTTTACATTCGCAACTGTGATGCAAACCGTGCTTTTGTTGGTGGGATTGAAATATTTTAGATAGTGTATGCTGTAATAACATTTGATGGGGACAGTCATATAAGGGTTGTAGTGAACGATGTCTTGCTGGCATATGGTTTTTCAATTATTAGGATAAATGTATACTTTGGAGAAGTTTTTTTTTTGTGGTTCAGATGTGAGTTATGCTGGTTTACTAGTGTCGGTAGAGCTTGAGGCCGAGGGAGCTAATGGCTTAACAAGACAGGTTTCCCCTGTTCTTGCTGGCAGATTTGTGGCCAGTGGGGTGCATTCTCTAGTCTATTAAGCTCACTTCAACTTTACTCAAATAACGTATGCATTAACCTTAGGTCTTCTGCTTCGGCATGACTATGGTGCTTGAATATAAAGCACAAGCAATTTATTTTGTGGCTGTAGCTCTGGGAGCACTGGCTGTCATATTCCTTTTTGTTTAATCGGTTAGAGGAATGACTAATGAGGATTAGAAAGCTTGATTTAAGAACAAGGAGATAATTTGTTATTGAACTTATTGAAGCTTTAATATAGCACAATATACTGGTTCTGTTCTGAAAATTTGTAATATGGCTTCTGGAATTTGCATTACTAAAATTGCATCTCTTGATGTTGAGTTTGATGTTATTTCTATTGCAGCATCATTATCAGCATTGTTTAAGCATGTTGAGAGCATAGATGAGAGTACTGACGAAACTATTCGGGATAAGGTTTTAACCTTTATCAGAGACAAGGTACAGATTGTCATTTAGCTGTCACTCAATTCTCATTTGCTGTAATTTGATGTTCCACACTCAGTTGTGTGCAGCAATGGTAGCGCATAGACTCTTCTGTATCATAACTACATAAGTTGTCTTTGCAGGTTTTTCCCCCTGAAAGCTGAACTTCTAAAGCCACAAGAGCAAATGGAAAGACATATAACTGAGTTAGTTAAAAAGGTATCTTTTACATAATGATATTAATCTAATTTGTGTTATGGAAGTTGCTGAATAATCTGTTGTTGGCCTTGTTGCTGTGTGATTAATATATCAATTACTCCCTCAGCTAGTCAGCCCCGTAATGGATTCCCAATTTTTCATATTAGTTTGCCCTGGTTAGATACCCCGTTTCCTTTTTTGGATTGGGTCCACTATCTCAACTTGCTCTCTCCTCAATGTAATATTACCCACTATCTCCAGTCATATTTACTTTTCCCTTCTTTTAGATCAAATACTACCTACACTATCTTAATTATATCTCGTTCTTCACTTTTCTCAATATAATATGGCCTACTATCTGCAATCACATCTACGTTTTCTCTCTCTTCTCAATATAATATTACCCTTGCTACAACTATGTGTCCAAAAGAAATGGGCAATCCTCAAAGGACGAAGGGAGTATTAACAGTCATCTGCTTTTATTGGTTTGTTTGATCATTATTGACTACTGAATGTATTGCAGAGTCTGCGAGACGTAACTGGTGCTGAATTTAAGATGTTCATAGACTTTTTAAAGAGTTTGACCCTATTTGGTGATAAAGCTCCTCCAGAGCGTGTCCGGGAACTTATTGAAATTATAGAAAGCCAAGCTGATCTGGATGCACAATTTGATGTAAGTGTAATAATGGGTTTCTCATTGACAATACCTTATTTAGAAGTTTACATTTCGTGTTTTAGACTTCAGAACATAGCTGTTAATCAGACAGGTCAGTAAGCTGGATGCATGTGTTAGTCTAGTAAATCAGTCTTAGGTGTGAAATGGGATGCATATATACTACTTGTAATAATTTTTAGTCCTCAAAGCTGTAAGATTCCTTGCTCTTTAAGCAATTAAATCAACCATGTTTAATATGGATGATAAAAATTAAAAAGATAAAGAGTAATAGTATTCTTGCATTTTGGACTATCTTTCTCATTCCTATTGATGATAAAATGACAGGAAATAATGCTGCTTTTGAATATCTTTTGTTCTTTATCTTATATTTGTTTCCTTATTCCCCTTTTTTGGGGGTGAGAGAATGCTTAGCTAGATGTGCGTTATTTGAAAAAAAAGAATCTCTTTTTGGGGCTGAGCTTGATTCAAAATAAGCTTCCTAACTCGAATTTGTTGATGTCTCTCAATTGCAGGTCCTAGATGTAGACCATATTAACAGGCTTATATCATGCCAATATATTGCCATTCCCTTTTTCATGGTATATAATGTCTTTTATTTCACCTTAATTCTTTAATGTAAATACTCTTCCTTGTACTTATAGCCTTTTTTTGCACAGCGGGGTGCAACCAACAGCAATTTTCTTAACTATGTGCACAAACATATAATTCCAGTTTTTGATAAGGTAATTTCTCATCTAAAGCAACTTATTTTGTGGTGCAAGTCATACGCATTCTTTGTGTATATGTGCATTTTTTTCTTTATGTTTAACCTCTTAAATTTGATTCTTACATGCCTATGGCATCTCAGCTAGTAAATAGTCTGTACTAGTTTATAAGAATCATGTATCAGTGTGGGTGTATTTAGAAGTACAACTATAAGCATGAGGCATATCAATCACAATGTTGGTGAAAGCAGGCTAAACTATGCCTGATGCAAAAAACTTAAACTTGATAAAGATGAGATGAAATTGAAAACCTTGAGTGTAGCCCAGAAGTGCCTTGCTCATATTTGTCTGCTTTTAAGTTTTCTTAGTTTAGTCAAACGTGAAGTTCATTCTTTAGCTCTAACCTTTTGGTGATTTTCCAACCAAGCTTATCTCGTGAAGGGCTTGTGCCCAAACAGGCATTTATAAGTCCTCAATAGAAATATTGTAGCATACCTAAGTTTTTGTGTAATTTTAACATGTTTGTGGGCTTGTCAATCTATTTACATTTAAGAACAAAAGAAATTTCTCCTACTAACTACTATATCATTTAAAAACCTTGTAAATGAGCTGAACCTGATGAGTTTTAATGGATCAAATGAACAAGACGATTGTTGAATATATGTAATTATTAATAAACATATATGAGCTCAAGTTAGTACAAGTTGCTTAATAATTGAACTCCTTTATGGTCAATGGTTGAGTAAGTGAAGGATTTTCTACGACGACTTTAAACATCTGTTGTCATGGTTCTCAAAAGTTTCACATAGAGCAGATTGGATTGAGCATTAGGGTGTAATACCTCAAATGAAGGGGCATGGTGAATCGGAGAGACCCACGCTTTTGTAAAATGAGGTAGAAAAAGGATTTTCCTCAACGTTTGGCAATGGTAACCATCTTGAAATGGAGGAGGTAGTCGTGACCTCTGACGCGTCAAAAATTGGTGGACAAAGGTTTATCTCTATTTCTCCATCAAAAGTATATGGCACTATTGGTGATTCTTCAATAAAAACCGAGGAACTCAAGGATATATAACATTTTTTCTTGCCATCGATAAACTCTCTTGTCTGTCCCTTTTGCCTTCTTCAAATTCATTGAACTCTTTTGAAGCTCCTCTGCCATGGCTCTGTCTCCAAGCTAGCAATACTACAAGCATGAGTCCCTATTCAAGGGCACAAATAGGAATGGCAATAGGTTAGATCGTCCATATATGGTCCACCTCTATTCGAACTCGGATTTGTTTAGTCAGATTCGGATTTTATTTATCATATTTGAATAAGATTAATTTTTCTCAGATCTGGTTGGGTTTGAGTTCGATTCAGATTTTGTTATCACAGAGGTCACAAAAATCAGAGTTTTAGAAAACAATTATACTATATTTACTTTATTTCGATTGATGCAAACATACTTATACTTCATCCGCTTCTTTATTAATCACTACATAGTACATACCCATTGGGCACACACATTAAGATAATGGATATAGTAGACACACATGAGACTTTGAGAGACAAGTGGTCCCCAATACCACGTGAAAAGAACGATCTATGAGAGGGAAAAGTCACCAGAAGTGGTTATGTAGTGATAAATAGTAAACTTCCATAAAGAGGAAATGCAGTATTTGATAAAGTACGGAGGAAGTATATGGTAATATGGCCTGAAATGTATTCTTATATAAGGTGAGAGTAAGCATGGTATGCTATTAACACACGAAAGCAACCAAATAGCCATATTGGTTATTGGATCCCAAATCATGACCTAATTGCAATTTAAATCATTTTAAGCTCATACGGGGGGGGTTGTTTCGTTCCAAGGTATGGGTTGGGATCCAACCAAACCAATACCCACTTGTTTGGTTCACAATTTGTGCAATTTTTATACCTGGGGATACCTCTTCCACTCATGGAATCAAAAGAATTCAATATTGTAATTTCATGTACTCCCTCCTGTTCCTAAAGATCCTCCCTCTTTCCGTTTAAGTGCGTTTCCAAAAGATCCTCCCTCTTTTACTTTATTCCTTATTTGGCAAATTTTTTCCCCTTTTTACCTTCTCATGTCCCTATCATATGGTCCATCATTACACTATTAATTCAATTTTACTCCCTTTCTCTCTCCTACTTTACCCCTTTTTATTTGTTTATTATCCTTAACCCCCTTTCTCTCTCCTACTCTACCCACTCCATACCCCACACAAATTGATCCTCCTTGGTATCTGTAGTAACAGTAACAAGGAGGATCTTTCGGAACCGGAGGGAGTATGCTTTTGCAGCCGACCATCATTTGCCCCATCACCCACCTCCTGTGATACCTCTTCCAAATCCATCATTGTCAACCACCATTGTAATTAATGTACGCAAAATAGTCATTTCTTTAATTGTGAAATTTATTTGATATAGACCATCAATTCTCATTTTCGGCCATTAAAGTTCCAGATCTGGAACTCTAATGGACAAAACAAAGAATTTAATTACATTCTGGTGGCAGTCCGCTCAGCGGCAGTGGTGGAGGAAGATCAAGGTTTTCTTGGAAGATTAACCAGTGTGGTGGAAGAGCCAAATAGCTCGTTGTATTTATATGGAATGGGGCAGCCATGTTTATAGGAGAAAGAGAGAGAGAGAGAGATGATTAAAAAAAAGAAAACGAAGCATTTGGGTTACCTTTAATACTTGGTTTCAAGTATTAAAAAAAAGAGAGAGATGATTAAAAATGTCGCTCATTCCAAACCCATGGGTTTCATATCTAACCCAATACCTGGCTCCAAAACTGTACCAAACACTTTCATATGGTGCTCATGCATCACTGTACAACCCATCTTCGTGTCTCTTGGTCTTGGAAAGTTGGAAACTACATGTGGACTAGTCTTATCTGTATATGCTAGTTGCATACATTTGGACCTTCCTTTTGTTACTTTAGCTTGTTTGGATTTAAGAGAACCAGATAAGTCATACTTCTAGTTGCAACTAACCGCTTTGGCACACAGATTTAGGAGGATGCTGTATAAGTACATGCACAAAGTATTCAAAATAATTTAAACACCAAGTAACCTAATCACTCCTCTTTCCCGTGTTTAAAATTTAAATCATACTTCTTCCGTTCGTTTTATAATTGGAACGTTTTGAATTCTAGAGTGTTCGTATACTAACCTTGACCATATGGGCATATTATTAATGTATATAAAATAAATGTTATTCCATCATGTAATATAATGTTGGATTAGTGCTGAAACAAAATATCAACTTTTTATAATTTTTACTAAATAAATTTATTAAGCAATTGATGGTTAACGTTATGTGTTGGCAATCTTGAAATTCAACACGCTGCAATTATAAAAGAATGGAGGAAGTATTAATTATTTTGTCTATTTACTTTGTTTTTCATCCCTTTGAGATTGCGTGTCAAAGAGGTTGGTTTGCAAGTATTATGAAACTGAGAAAGGTTTTTTTTTTTTTTTTTGGTAAAATACTTCTATCTTTATCCATGGATGTGATCATCTATGAGAACGCAAGTCTTTTTTCTGGACGATTTTAATCTTAAGATGTAAATTGGCTGAATGAAATTTCTCTTCTGCAGTTTGCTTCTTTCTTGCTCTTAAGTAGTACGCCAGTCAGTTGACTTTTGGTTCAAAATTCAAATCTCTTTGTAAAGAGCCTCTTTTTCAGTTGTATATGTTTAGACTAGAATTCTCTGTTGAGATTAGGTGTTACTGCATATAACTCTCGATTCAAGGTGGTGGCTTTGTTAGAGGCACTGTGGTAGCTTTATAAGAGCCAATGTGGTAATGCGGTAGACATTACTATCTATGGCTTTTGATTTTTGCTTTTGTAAGGGTTTTACAACTTTTTTAGTTCTCTTATTTGTCTTTTTTCCTTCACTTAGCTTCCAGAGGACCGGAAGCTGGATCTGCTGAAAAATCTTGCTGAAAGTTCTCCGTATACCACACCACAGGATGCACGCCAGATCCTTCCTTCTTTTGTTCAGCTTCTAAAGGTATCTATCGTACTACTTTGTGTTACACATTTTTGGAAGTGCAGCATATCATATTCTTCTGCGTTCTGCCAGACAAGAAAAAGACTGAAGAGAGAGATTGGAAGCACTTTTCTTTTAAAATTCTGTTACACGTGGTTTTTCCATTTAAAACAATTTTGTTTCGGTTTTCCTTCCTGTGAAGAGAGTTATGTCTGCTCCCAAAGGGTACTGCTAGAGTCCAGGACCTTCTTACCATCTATCCCTTTCTTTGTTTCAGAAATACATGCCTCGGAAGAGGACTGGAGAAGAGATGAACTTCACTTATGTCGAGTGCTTATTGTACACGTTTCACCAATTGGCTTCAAAGGTTATATAGTTTCCTCAATGTCCATTTCTTGTCCTTCCACAATCCGCACATGTGGGCTTTTGATGTTTCTCGTACTTATGCATGTTTTCCCTTACTTTATCGTGTCCAGGCTCCCAATGCCAGCAACAGCTTATGTGGTTACAAAATTGTTACTGGCCAACCATCAGATAGGATAGGGGAGGACTTCTCAGAGCAGTACAAGGACTTTACTGAGAGGTAACATTTATCTATTGCACTTGATCTGTTTGGAGTATTTCATTAAGAATTGGAAAGTGAGGTAAATGGTCAGATTTTTTTGATTTACCTACACTCTTACTGTTTGTTTGGCCAACGACTGCTAGAGAGAATTGACTAGTCAATAGTGGAAACAGGCAGCACGATAAATAGAACGTATGAGATGCACATCTACCACCTGTCTTAGTGAAGGCAGTTATGGAATTTGAAAATTGGACTGAGTGGGCAATGGAGAATTCAAAATTCTAATGGTCTATTTTCTGACATAAATGTGTTGTAGAAAAATGAAACCTGATTTATGTCTCAAATTATTACCAATTTTAGTTTACCTTATTATCAGATTTAGACTCAGTTTGTAATTCTTTTAAGTATGCCAGTTATTCCATTATAATGAATTAATGTATTAATTCTTCTCTAATTGTTAGAAATCTGATCATAAATACTCCCTATGTTTGGTTGCCACAGGTTGAAATGTGTTGAGGAGCTCTCCAGGGCTACCATGAAGAAGTTGACTCAGGGTATGGATGAGCAAAACAAGAGGATGGCATCTGCATCCGACGAAGTTAAAGACAAGATTGTAAGTTTATGCTTTTCTATTATACTACGTCAATGCAATAGATGCTTCACTTTTGGATTGGGGGGGGAGAGTCTTTTATAAAAAGTAAAGGGGTGGCAATAATTTCTTTAGAAGGCTAGATGTTGCTGCATTGTTTGATCTAGGTCTTGGCTCTTCTGCAGAAAACTGAAAAACAAAATGCCACAACAGGACTGAAAACCTGCAACAACATTCTGGCTATGACACAGGTATGAAAAAATTAGAACTTTATGTCTTGCGTCCTTTATGAAGTCCAGAAGCAATCTACTAACTTCTATTTCCTGATTCAGCCACTACATAAAAATTCACCTTCCTTCATTGGGGACAAGAGGATCAACTTATCATGGAAAGAACCAGTAAAATCAGCCGTTCCTTCAGCTACTGCTAGTGCTGGGTAAGAATTACATGTCCAACTCTTAGAATTGTTTTTGGGTGTACAGGTTCATGGCCATTCTTACTTAGTGAGCATTGAGTGGAGTAGTTTCTCCCTGATCAAGTAATAAGACATTTTATTCCTTAAAAAAAAGAAAAAAATAATCAGACATTTTACTTTTGACTTTGTGTCCTTAGAAAGGATACTGCTAAAGAATCCCCCTGGGTGCTGATTAAAACCATATTAATTACTGAAGTCTATCTTCACATAATTGAATCTAATATTGTAGTTCCAAAGTTAATAATATCATTGACAATAAAATTTACCCCAATTTCCAAAACCTTCTGTTGACAGCTTTTCCCTCCTCTCTTAACCCTTAATTTCTGGTACCTGGAATTGGAAGTCACTGATATGGTGATAACCTCAGCCAAGTTCATCCACACCAACCTGGAAAGTGTGAAGATTTGATGTGTTGCCATCTCCATCACAATAATCACCACCACGTATTACCCAGCCATTGTTTCCATGGCCGTTTGAGATGTCTCTTCACCACTAAGGGATTGTTCGCTTCAACTTTTTTATTTTCAGAAAAAGAAAAGTTCAGAAAAAAATAAGAAAATTGCTGTAAAGAAGAGAAGTTTAGAAAAAATCAAGTAAAAGATAACAAAAAGTAGAGAGTAGTTCTGAAAAGTTTAGGATTCATAAGAAAACTTCAGGATGTTAAGAAAACTTAAGAAAAAATAAGAAAATTTCAGAAAAAAACAAGATAAGCTCCGAATAAATAAGGTGTCGAGAACATACCTTAAATATTATCGCGCAAAACCTAGTTCTGTTCGTAGCTAAATCAGTAAAAGAAAATTGGTGATCATTTGTTTAGCTTGTCTGCAACAGTTGAGCGACAGTGAATGAGGAAAAATAGGTAACTCAAGAGACATATGATGGAGAACTAAATGTTTCCCCAAGTAAAAGCAACAGTTGCTAGCTTCAAAGTCAGAATGTTGATTTTCAATGTAGTTAATAGTTCTGTCATGAATGGAAGTTTGTTTAGCTTCTACAATCTAGAAATATTAACTATCATTCATGGGGAATTTCTAGCATTTGCTTCGTGTAAAAGAATAACTTGTAAATAGGAAACTTTTTTGTGATCTACTCCTCTGTTTTTTAAGGATCTTATTTATTGTAGCAAGGAAGCTAAGGCAAGGAGAGAGTGTGTGAAAGTGGGTCCTTTTTGTTTATGTAAATAGGAGAAAGAATGTGGTTGTGAGAGATTGTATTATTATGTGATTGAACAAGTGGAGTAAAGTAGTGTGAGAAGAGAACAAAACTTTACCGAATAAGGAATTAAAGTAAAAGTAGGAAGATCTATAAGGAACACACTTAAGCAGAAAGTAGGAAAATCCTTAAAAGACGTAGGGAGTACTAGGCTTGATAAAGAGCCAATTTCAGAGGCTTGCGGCTTGCCTCGAAATACGTGTCTAAAGTGTGTATCTAGAGACAATTCAAATGATGTATATGTTTTTCTGGGGAAATTTGATACATGGTACTTTTGCAGGGGGAAACGACCTGCTAGCTCTTCCCAGAATGGTTCCAACAGCCATGCTGCCAAAAAGGCCGTGGAGGCGGAGGATATCAGAACCAGCTCGTTAATAGGGCACTGGAAGGTATTTCTTATGGAGGGAGAAGTGGTGGTAGAGGGGGCAGAGGAAGAGGATGGGGTGGACGTGGTAGAGGGAGGGGATTTCGGTAAAATCCCCAGTACTAGATTTGCTAGGTAGGCGGAATGCTATTTAAAGTGGCAGTGTGGTTGGAAGCTGGAAATTTCTACACAAAGAACTCAACTGTGCCGTAGAATGTTCAGAAGTACACTTGATTGGCAAATGACAAAGTTTTGTATTATGGGGAAGTGGCTGAGCTGATGTTTAGTTTGTACTTTGTAGGGATGAGATTTTCTTGATTACATTCTTAACTGGATATTTGTTTATTTTGGGTTTTTTAATAGGCTTTGATATTTCTTCATTTGTCTAATTTGTATTCTCTAGTCTTTATTTAGTAGCTTCTTTTACGTGGTTATCTGTAGCTTTAAGGATTTTGCTTCTTTTACTCAATTTTCTCAGTTATAGTAATGGACTAATGTTATCTTGCAAGTACGCAGATGTTTTATTCTAATACAATTGATACATACACTAGGTGCGCCTCAAAATCTCTAAGCAACCGTTGGGAATGTTCACTAAAATCACTGCACTTCCTTTTGGTCCTTCATGAGTTGGCTTTTCCTAGATTAATTCCTATCGAGGTTTCTCCTACTGCGTAATCTTTTAATGGTGTCGAGGTTGAAGATCTAATGCTTGATTTTCATGTTCCGGCATCTCCAGGATCTGATTGATTTTCGGCTGGACTTGTGATCCTAAGGTGGTTCTCGGCATTAGTAGCCTCTTTGATTTTGGGTTTCTTCTTAAGAAACTAAATCAGAACATTTTAGTGCTAATTTTTAAGGCGACTGCCTTTGGAAGAGGTTAGCCATTTGAGGCCTATAACTCCTCGTAATATATAATATTTATTCATAGATGATTAAACGAGCCTGGACCAGAGCGTTACTAACCAAGGTCTAGGCAAGGAGAAGGATAAGAGTATCACCTTCAAAGTGCCCCTAGTGAGAAGTCGAGCTCAGAACCTTCAACTCACAAATCGAACTCCTTACCATTAGGTTAAAACTAGTTTGATCAAGTATACTAACAATAGTGTTATAGTGGGGCTCAAGATGATGTTGGATGCTTACATTAGGAGTACATGATTAGGGGGCAAGGTAAAGGGATCACAATTTACAAGCATCTTCACTTGGCAATATTTAAACTTCATATATCCTTAGGATTTGATTTACGTAAGTACTCTTAAAGCCCTAATAATTGAGTAAAATGTTGCTGTTTATTTAAGCAAAAACGAAAACTTAAATTAGATTAAATCACTAAGCATATAAATATTTGAATTTGTGGGTTTGAGTTCAATAATTGGGGCAATGCGTGCAGCATGAAACAAAAAGTAGATTGCCACTTAATTGACAGAAGATCATGATTTTTTTTGAGAGAAAAGAAGACCATGATTTCCTTCTTTTACGATCCAAAAAGAGGAATGCCATAAGACCTTGAAGAACACCATTACCCAAATACATCACACTTTTCGAAAAGTTAGCAAAGATCTTTGTTAGTCTTTACCTTTTGCTTAATCATCAATTATCAGCTGCTTTTAGTTAAACTGGCTAATCCATCTTTTTATTTTCTTGCCTTCCCCTTTATATAATTGTTGTTTAGTTTATTAAATAAAATATAAAAATTTGTTGTTTACAGGTTTTTTTCCCCTGAATATTTTTTTAGTTCTAACGTCTAATTAGTAGTAGTTCATTTCTATCATGCCCATACATCATGTATGGATCAAACTGTTTCACTGTAGCTTGCTTTTTTCATTTGACTATATCCCTTGCGAAAATTCAAAGGTGCGCACAGAAGTACCTTCCTCTAGGTGCGCACGGTCTTCAATGAACATCTGCAGTTTTCCAATGAACATTTGTGGAACCCACCTCAATTTCTCTTTCCTCGAAATTTTCACCCCATGTGCGTTGTAAACCAATAAACATCAAGATTATTCCAATGGACATTGTAGTCTAATGAACACACGCTAATTTTCATTGAACATTTGCAATTTTGGAATGAACATTTGTGGGACCTACCTCAATTTTTCTTTTCTCAACTTTTTCACCCCATGTGTGTTGTAAACCAATAAACATCAAGTTTATTCCAATGGACATTGTAGTATAATGAACACAGACTATTTTTTATTGAACATTTGGAATTTTGGAATGAACATTTATTAAAAATTTAGTGTGATAAACACATTCTTTCTGTTGAATGAACAATTGCAATTTTGGATTGAAGATTTTCGCCTAATTTCAAAATTCAGTATGTTTTCGAATTTTAAAAATTTAAAATTGCCGCTGATTTTCGAAATTCAAATTTCAAAATATTTTTCAAATTTACTATTGTTCATTTTTCACTTCATTAACATATTGTTGATTCAAATGTTAGTTTGTTCATCCAAGTCTTCAAAATGTTCTTTCAAATTAATTATATGTTCATTGTGATAAATATTTATGTTGTCATTACTTATATATTCATTGGAGATGAACAAATGTTCTTTCCGTGCGTTTTTGGTTTAATGAACCCGCGTTTTATGTGTTTGTTCTTTGCGTTTTGGATGGTGCACCATCCTCTACCTACACTCGTGCGCACCATCCTCTACCTACACTCGTGCGCACCATCGACTGGACTTGTATCCCTTGTTTACAACTTTACATATTTTCTCTTGAAACACCTTCAAGTTAGGGTCCTTATCTTTTAAAAATTTAATCTTTTGAGAGTTTTTTTTTCAAAAATATACTTCATTAAACTAATGAAGATTAAGTGCTCGTTCATGGTACATTAGGTCAGGGGCGGTAATGAGCCACTGAGCCACTGCATTGTGAGCGACCGCACAGGGTAAACAAAAAAACAGGAGCCCTCAAGTTATATTTAGTCTTTGGTATCACTTGCTAGTAAACACTATTAATTCTAACAAACTTAAATTGACAAGGGACGAATTTATGCGCTGGTATCAATATCAAAGATGTGAATTGTTTTATAAATATATTGCAAGAACTTACTAATAATAATTAGACCAGAGAGAGTTAACATCAACACCCATCTGTCGGTTATTCATCCACAATGGAGGACAAACTTTCTGATTATAGGGACCATAAATTAACCTTTCACATAGCATGATATAAATTAGCAACCTAAGGTAGGCAGGTTTTTCCCTTAATTTCATACCCTTTAATTAAACCATTGGATTTGGAGGAGCGTGTGACAAAAATTGGAAGATGTGATTTTTATAGAACAGAGGCTCCACTTGGGCCCCCATCTCCTGCTCACTGGCCCACCACTAATGCCGACCATCTCCCTCAGCCTTCTCAGATGTCTTCACCATATCTATACTACTTCATACATACACGAGTTAAAGTAGATAGTTTTTTTCTTTCTTGATAATGGAGTTGTAGATGATTACTCCTAACTATGTTTTTTTTGGTGTTGGAGAACGATTAAGCGCAGTTGATATAAATGAGATTTGATCCTTAATTTTAGGTCTTATCCTATAAAGACTTTTACCAAAATAATATTGATGTTCCCATCAAAAAAAATATATATATATATAGATGTTATCCACATTAACTCTAAAGTTGACCAAAAAATAAGTTTCTAAGAACGCTTAACTAATTGTCATTTGGTGTTGGGCTCTTTCCCCCCCCTCTATTTTCATTTATCTAAATGTTTTTTTGCCCCAAAAAAATTTAACTAACTGTTGCATATATGTATTTTTTGTCTATTCTTTATTTTTTTCAAAAATTAAAAATCTTTCTAATACAAAATTCTAGTATTTTACTTGTAGACTTTAGTGCTTTATGTGCTTCTTGGTGTCCAAAGTATTCATAAGGACCATAATTAGTTCATTGCTACTCAACCATGCATTGTTTGGCTATTATTCATGTCCCTTTCTGAGGTTGTCCTAAATAATAGTGATATGTGAATAGTAGCATATTACAGAGGCATTTGTGTAATTCTGGACAAAGTTATGGACATTTAGAAACTTCTAAAAAACAATAAGGGGAGTTTTGGATGATAATTTTCTCTTCTTTTTTTTCCCTCAAAAATTACTAAATTGCTAATGTGATATGCATTATTCATATATCATAGTAATGATTTGTTACTTTATTTTTTGATACTTCAGATTTCTAAATGAACAGTGAACATGAATGTAAAAAGATAATCAGTTTCTCAGATTAGTCTAATCTGTCAAACGTGAAAACATTTTTTTTGGGAACCTTGTAAAACATTAACATAGGTATAAAAAATAAAATAGCTAATTAGCATGAGAAACAGGTAACAGTTCCCCACTTAGCCATAATTCTGAAAATACTCCGAAGTGAAAGATGAAAGGTGCCCCAATGGCCAATACCATAACTTTAATGTCAGCAAATACAAAATTTAATGGAAGAAAAAGAAAGACACCAACATAAAGTGTCCTTCCAAAGTCCCCACAAACACAAAAACTCCATTTTATAAAGGTTTGTATCACGCTTCTTGTTCAAATTTGACACCTAATATTTATACATAGCAGTTGAAATCAGGACAAAAAGGCCACCCACTGAAAAACCAACTAAATTTCTTTGGCAAAAAACCATCTCTTCTCTTGCTTGTTAGAAATGCAAGAAAACACAAAGCTTATTATGCTTCCCTTTCTTTGAATGAACTTCCTTCCTCTTACAAAGAGGTAAGAAAAAACCAAACTTTTTTACTTTGAAGATGGTGCAAAGAAAGGTGGAACTCAATAAAAATAAGCTTGATATTCAAGCTCATAGCCTCAAAACAGAGAAGAAACCAACCATCATCAAACCTTCCCTTCAAAAACATGATGGCAAGAGCAAAGGAGCTGATTTGAAGGTCATCAAGATGAAGAAATCTCGGCCTATTACGAAACGTTCTAACGTCGAGATTAGCCTTAACTCATCACCAGAGATTCACAAACCTTCCTTAGTCACACCAACAAACACACCAAGCCTCAAGAAGCCATCATTATATATGTCATCATCGTCTCCGAATTATATGAAGAGTACAAGCAGTTCTGAGGCGAGAAAAGAGAAAACAACTACTCCTCCTAAATTAAGCAACACAAAGATATCTAGTTTAAAAAAGATGAGGACCTTAATAAAGTCCCCTAGTTTTAAACACACAAGATCAGCAGGAGCCTATAAAAAGGCAGTTGTACAAAGAGCTACTTGCTCTTCAATCCTGAAAGATTCAAAGTTTCCTACATACCTTCAACTCAAACCCGGGGCAACTGAAGCTGAAGGTAACTCAGTTTTTAAAGTCTGTCCTTACAACTATTGTTCTCTTAACGGTCATCACCATATCTCTGCACCTCCCTTGAAGCGATTTTTGTCTTCGAGACGAAGGCTGATGAAGGCCTTGAAAGATAAACCAGAAGTTGCAAAGGAAGATATCTTCGTCGAAGTCTATGTACCACATACAGAGGTTGAGTTTGAGGATGATGTTGATCATACTGGTGACAGTAATGTATTGTCAGGCATAAGATTCAGACTTGAAGATGAAGATTATGCAGCAACTCCTGTTCGAAGACAGACATCAGTTGACAGCGAGTTTTTTGGTGAAAATTCGGACATGGAATGGGAAGAGGGGCAAAGTGTTGTCACCAATGTCGAATCATGTGAGATTTTTGTTGAGACAGATATCAGTAAGGATGAAGAGAAAGCAGGTTTTGAGTTGAATAAGAGCGTTAGCGAGTATTCGGAGTTTGTAGCTGCTGATGAATATCCACCATATTGTCAGGATGAAATTGTGGAGTGCCTGCATTTCAGTGATACTGATTCTTTGACAGATAATGAGTTCGGTCAAACAGGTATCCTCGTTATATTATTGTTCATTATATTGTGGAACATGAAGACACTACATCTAGAATCTAGGTGTACTGTAAAATGAAGTTTACTAATACGATATTTTGTAGCATGACTAGCTAAGCCTTGTTTAGGGTTAACTATATAGTAATAGTTTGTGGAGAAAATATATAGAATTAACTACGAAGTAAATTTTATAAAAACATGGCCAATTAGCCAGATTGGTATTAAACTTAACATACCTTTGCCACATTGGTATTTATGTTGTCAATGTCAACAAAATGGTATTAATATAAACATTAGACGACATATATATCCTTCATTTTACCTGGAGCTAGCACATGATGTGTGCTTTTTCCCCCCTCCTATGCAGCAATCTTTTATTGTGGCGAAGGTATGGTAACTATATAGTAATAATTTGTGGAGAAAACCTAGGATCGTCGAATCCTTTCTACATCAGGTGTTGCGCTCAGTCGCTCATTTAAAACAAAGATAATTTGTGGAGAAACACATAAAAGCCAATCTAACAAGATTTCAAATGAGCATATTTGTTGTTATATTATTTGTGACAATCAATGATCATGTTCTTGGCGCTAAAATTGAGATATTCGATTGGTGAATATTAAATTGAAACTAGAGGACTATTAAACAATCATGTAGGATTGATTAGAGTGGCGGCCGATCCCCACTTGAGATAATGTGTTAAGTACTGATTAGATCAATTATCCACAAAATTTTGTTTGATACCATAAATAATTGCATCCTGACTATGATATGTATTGACATCTAATGCAGGTGAAAAGCACATGGAAGAGCTAGTTATGGTCACAGATGATATAAATATATCTCAGCCAAATAATGAGATGACTGAGGATTTAAACCTGGCTGATAAAGCAACAGTTCATGCAGCACAGCTAGATAAGTCCAATGATTTCGGAGCCAGAAATTTGCCTGATTTCCCCGAAGAAATTACATTAACAGTAAATGAAGAACCTGACTCTTACCAGGTTGAAACTGATGATGATGAATCAGATACCGGAAACTACACAGTACGTGAAATCAGAGAAGAAGATGCTGCTGAATTCATGGAAGAAAGTGAGCCAAGTGAGGAAACAATACTACCAATTACTGATAATTTAGAAGCATTTATTACAAAGGAAGAAATTTGTATGGTCGATAATTATGATCAAGCTACAACTGATGAGGTCGGATCAGGTAAGGAAGATGCAAGCCATTGCATTACTGATGATGGGAATTTCTTTTTAGAGAAAGGCGGCGATAACTGTGTCAGCAAAAGAGCAGTAAACTCTGAGAAAGAAAATGATTCAAGAAAGGTGAAACTTCACGTAGACAAACATGATGTTGTTGAAGTAAAATCAGGAATACAGAAGACAGAAGAATCAGATGCAGTACCTGTTATCAGAAACAGTATGCAAGAAGCCAGGAATCCGAGTTCCAACACACGAGAATCTGATTCCAACATGGAACTCCTGGACAGCTGCAACAAACTAAAGAGATTGTCGCGGTGCAGGAAAGCACATGAAGATGTTGTTGAGAAAGAGAGAGAATTCAACCCACGAGGTCCAAACTTTCTAACAGTTGAACTAGAACCAGAAGCAGAGAAGGTGGATCTGAGGCACCAAGACATGGACGAGAGGAGAAATACAGAGGAGTGGATGCTTGACTATGCACTGCAGAAGACAGTCAACCAACTTGCTCCAGCTCGAAAGAGGAAAGTGGCATTACTGGTTGAAGCTTTTGAGTCAGTTCTACCGATCCCAAAGTATGAAAACCAAATGAGAAGACATTCAACAGGTTTTGTTCGTGCAAGCCCTATTCAAGCTTGCAGCTAAATTGCTCTTAAGGAAGGTAATTACAGAACCACCTACTTTAATATAATCCTATGTTACTCAGACAGACGTGTGTATTCGTGTTGGTTCCAAGTGTCTGACTTGGCATAATCTATGAAAAATTCCAATGTCATTGCTTTAATGAAGTGCCAAAGTGTTCGTAACCATGTGGTAGTGTCAAGGATCCGACACGATACTTAGAGTCTTAGACAATCAGATTAGCTTATCTTTGATCACTCCTTATTTTGGTTATGATGCGTATGGTTTACCAGCTACTAGTTTTGTGATGCAGATTGATAATTGATAGTAAGGACATGAAGTTTACAAGTGATCTTACTATGCCGAAAGATGGCAAGGAGATGCCGCTTGTAAGTTATCATTCAGCTAATGAATGTACTGAACATGAGTTGCTGCTCAGATGATCAGAATTTCAAATTACAACTTTTTATGTACTATTAAACATTATGTATCTGACTTTTTAATCCACTCTCGTTACATTTACCGCAACCCTTTTGATGGGGGTAAGAACTGAGAAAGTCAAGTTTGTGATCGTACAACTAAAGTTGTGATGGATTTGTGATAAAGAAGTTTTTCCCTCTCTGATTTGTGGGCTTGTTCTGTATTTATGTGGACTTTGCTTTTCATTATTCTTCATTGTTTTCAGTTATGGTTATTTATGATACGTGCTACTTCAATCACACAAACTAAAGGAGTAAGGACATGAACAAATGTCTTCGTTAGGATGTTTGGAAAAAGTTGTCATATATCCCGAAAATATAGTTTTAATTTGGTTTGTCATTGAACTTTCCAAGACACTCGTACTTCTTTTATGTGTTGAAGAGTAAGAGAAGCAAGAGATGGGTCTAAGTCCTAATGACTATCATTCTAGCAAGCAATTTCAAACAATAAGAGAACAAAACAAAGTAATGAAGAGACAAAAGGGAATTTTTCATAAGTCGTAGTCAATACATTATTCTCAATACAAGATCATAGAATTTTAAATAGCAAGTCCATTTATTTCTTAATATAGTGTAAGATATGTGTAGACACATAATTGTGTCTCCTCATTTAGCACCTACTGATGAAACATACCGTCGTCCTAATCCGTCCAAAGGAAGAGCAATCTAACAAGCTAAGCCAAAATCGTTTTAAGAACATAAAGCCTATTTAATTATTCCAATCCCATTTTAAAAGCCCAATTAATTATTCCAAATAATTAATCCCAATAATTAATTGTATTTTAATAAATATAAATTATTCTTGGTACTTATTTTCTAAAGGATATTATGAAAATCAGATTTTATTCCTTGAGATAACTGATTTCCGGATCTAAAAGATATTATTTGATCAAAGATAAAAAAAAAACTTAACAAACAAAATCCGGTCAGATCTGGGTCGCGTAACGCACAACCAAATACGTCAAGCGCTCCGGGGTGCGTGTGCCGTGCGTGCAACCAGATGCGTCAAGCGCTCCAGGATGCATGTGCGCAACCAGATGCATCAAGTGCCCCAGGATGCATGCGCGCAACATCGAGATAGTCAGGTAAACACACAAACGCAGAAGCACATGCGCTGACGCAGGAAGGATGCGCCAGGCGCAGGGCCTGTGCGCCAAATACATGGTGATGCGCGGAGTGCATGCTCCATGCACCAAGCACACGCTTCTTATCTCCTACGCGCGATTCTTGGATTTGTGTTTCCTATAAATGAACTCGTTTTCTACGAACGTTTTATGACGACACCACGACACTTCAACACTTTCTTACGACATTTACATATGCTCTCATACTAAGAAAATACTCTCAAAACACTCCAAACATATAATCAAACATTCAAATTCCATTAATTTCATATTTCAAGCTTCAAAATTGCTCCTCCTGCGAATCGTTATACAAGACCCAGACGACAAAGGTATAATTCCTCAGGGTCAATTTCAATTTAATTTTTATTCTACTAATAATATACTTTTCAAGATATGGATCCTTAAAAAAATTAATGCTCTCTTGTATTTTTTTCTCTAATCTTTCCTTTTCTTTTTACAATATTATATTATGCTATATGCTTTCATCACCACACATGTTTATTTTTGTTAATTACAAGACCTAAATAAACTTTCTAATGCTAAATTCAAATAATTTGGACAATTGGATTAAGTTTCCTATAATTTTGATTGCTTACATAACATGTCACCAAAATAGTCTTTTGTATTTAATGAACCAACCTAGATTAATTTATTTGCCTAAAACTAGACATGAATTATCGTATAAAGTAAAGCCAACTATAGGCAATTCTGATTCCTGATCGTATTCTTGCCCTAAACCCGAACGCTATCTTGGTTCCTTGACCAATTATGAAGTCCTAACGCGGAAATCTATATTTGATAAGTCCCTAAGATGTCCCGATGGTTTACCAAATATCTAAATAGGTTTATGAGTCTTACTTTAAAGATTTGTTGGCAACTTCTTTATTTCAAAACAAAACTTTTACAATGAGGTAGTCAAATACATGTTCGTTCATCCCGCGTAGGCAATTAAAACACGCCTAGTATATTCTATATTTATTTCTTAGGTATAAACTAATTACAAAAATGAAAAAATTGATGATTAACTGAGTGCATTCAAGACCCTAAGAAATCAAAGAGAGATAACATTAAAAAAGCATATGATCATTTGAACCGTTGATTTTCTTTTCACGACCACCCATGCTTTAAGAAAGTTGTCCATGGTATGCTTTATAGATATATAACATTCTGAAATTATATTATTATAGTCTGATTTCATTAAAGTCTCCCAAAACAATAAATGGAGTGTGAAGATTAGAGATGAAATTTATCAGTTCATCCCAAAATTCTGATTTGTGAGAAGCTTGTGCCGGAGCATAAATAAAAATTACAGTAAAAGAAAATAGCAAATTTAACATACTTATAGAGCAAGCTATGAATCGTTGAGCTTTAAAAACAATAGATAAGCTAAAAGGATTTATATTGCAGTCTTTCCACATAAGCCACAGCCCACCTGAATATCCAATTGTGGGTATGAAATCAAACTTAGAAAACCCACATTTCCTAATACAATTTTGAGAGGGGGAGTCTGAGATTTAACTTCACATAACATACAGACTTTGACATGACTACTGTCACAAAAATCCCTTACCTCAGCTAAAGCATTTTTCCTTCTGCAACCTCTAATGTTCCAAAATGCAAACATTAATTATTTATAAAAACATTACAACCAACCAAAGTTTGACTACCAGGGGAGGGGACTGAACTAGAACCTTTTCCTCTTCAGGGCCGAGGATGCATCCTCCTCCTCCATGTCTTCCACCCTCCTTTTAGCAGAACTTGTCTGAGAAGACAGCTCAACTGGGAGGGCTGGGTCCATACCCAACTTCTCAATATGATTGATAATTGAATTGTCTGAGTTGAGAGAATGGAAGGAGTTTTCTGCCAGGGAGTTAAGCTCTTCCATATGATCACTTGGATCATTAACAATTGTCACATCAGCATCATCAAAATCATCCTCATCATCAATGAGAAAAAATTGATCAACAGCACAGTTAAGAGGCATGTATTGGCTATGGTCAACCAACTCCTCAGTTGAATATACCTTAAGAGGGGCAGGAGAAGTAGGGGGCACCAACACAAGCTCACCAGGAGCACTTTCTTTGACCAGAGACTCAACAGGAGGGGAGACTAGAGCAGTAGCATCAAATTCATCATCATCAGAGGAATCAGTAGAAATGAGAGGAGAAGCTATTACTAGCTTCCCCTTCCCTTTCCCATTAACAGCAGCTAGACCATGAGTATTTTTCTTACCAGCAAGAGGGAGCTTTGAAGAAGGTTCTTCAATCACAATACCCTTAGAATGAGGAACAGGGAGAATACCTTTACCTGCAGTATTGAATCTCTTTTTGAATGGAACAGAACCAGAACTGGGAGCTTTTTTACCAAGGTGTTTGGACTGTGCATGCACCACTTGTGCTGGCTCAGTAGTGGATGCATGCAAATCTTGTCCAACAACCTTGGCTAAAGTTTGGTATAGGCACTTTTGGTTAGGATTTTTGACAAGCTTCACAGTCACAGTTTTCTTGGGAGAATTAAGAAGGGGACAACCATCAATTAAATGCACAGCATCACCACAAAAAGAACAACTAGCCGAGAATCTTAGTAACTACACATTATTAATATTTTTGATTGAGATCATAAACATGTGTATTAGAAGCTTCAGAAGAGTACCACGTGGCACTGTACCGTTTCTTTGATAGGAACGCCTTTTAATATATTTGTATAGATTAGATTTTCCATTGTAAGAGAGATTTGAGAAGATGAAATCAGGGGTATTTTGGGTAACTCTAACCGTCAAGAATCGGTCTTTAAGCTCCTCCGGGAGGTGAAAGGAAATTTTTCCAAAGTCCCACGACCCATTCTCCCCAAATGCGCTAACTCTTAACTCCTCCTCTCCCCTCTTCAAAGGACCGTAAATTTGATTCCTAAGGTTGAAGTTACCAAGCCAATTATCTTTCCACACACTAATGTTTTCTCCCTTCCCAACTCCCCAAATTAATTGAGATTTAAAAAGACTCCACATTTTTCCCAAACTTTTCCACAAATGCAACCCCATCGAAAACGCCTTGAATAAGTATTTCTCTTAGAATATTTAGCTTTCAACACGCATCACCATTCACATCTTCCTCTCGTCGCATCACCAATCATGAATCATTGGGAGAAGGTTCTTGACGTCACTTCGGTTACTAGACACCTACTAATCGATAAGCATACCATGGAACAATTTATCATGCCCAATTTGAACCAAATTCAACGCCCACGCATAGTCATTCCACAACCCACTACCTTTCCGATTCCCGCATATGATACTCAACAGCATAAAGAGTATCAATTCATTCTGCATGTTATTCCAAGAACAGATTACGATGGGTGGAGGAGGTTTTTTGGTGGTGAATGGCTCAGTTTTGTTGCTTTTCGCTCACTTGCTGTTGGTGCTAGGGTAAGATTACAGTGGGTTCAAGAGCCGTACAGGATAGAATTGACGGTTTTAGGGGGTCTTGGGGTGCCAAAGCGCCCAAGAACACCCACTCTGATATTGAAAGAGGAGGAACAATATGCTCTTTTAGCCTTTGCTTGAGTTGAAAGAACTCCCACCATTAAGGTTAGTCATTTTCTTGTTTACTTCAATTAGGATTTGCATGCTATGTGGCACGTTTTAGTGTTTAATGTTTAGGGTTTAGGGCTTAGGGTTTAGGGTTTGGGATTTAGGGTTTAGGGTTTAGGGTTTAGGGTTTAGGGTTTGGGGTTTAGGGTTTAGGGTTTGAGGTTTAGGGTTTAGGGTTTAGAGTTTAGGGTTTAGGGTTTAGGCAAATATCTTTAGGAAAGGAAGACTTCATTATTGTGTACTTGCATTATTTATAAAAACATTACAACCAACCAAAGTTTGACTACCAGGGGAGGGGACTGAACTAAAACCTTTTCCTCTTCAGGGCCGAGGATGCATCCTCCTCCTCCATGTCTTCCACCCTCCTTTTAGCGAGAACTTGTCTGCGAGAAGACGGCTCAACCGGGAGGGTCGGGTCCATACCCAACTTCTCAATATGATTGATAATTGAATTGTCTGAGTTGAGAGAATGGAAGGAGTTTTCTGCCAGGGAGTTATGCTCTTCCATATGATCACTTGGATCATTAACAATTGTCACATCAGCATCATCAAAATCATCCTCATCATCAATGAGAAAAAAATGATCAACAGCACAGTTAAGAGGCATGTATTGGCTATGGTCAACCAACTCCTCAGTAAAATATACCTTACGAGGGGCAGAAGAAGTAGGGGGCACCAGCACAAGCTCACCATGAGCACTTTCTTTGACCAGAGATTCAGCAAGAGGGGAGACTAGAGGAGTAGCATCATATTCATCATCATCAGAGGAATCAGTAGAAATGAGAGGAGAAGCTATTACTAGCTTCCCCTTCCCTTTCCCATTAACAGCAGCTAGACCAGGAGTATTTTTCTTACCAGCAAGAGGGAGCTTTGAAGAAGGTTCTTCAATCACAATACCCTTAGAATGAGGAACAGGGAGAATACCTTTACCTGCAGTATTGAATCTCTTTTTGAATGGAACAGAACCAGAACTGGGAGCTTTTTTACCAAGGTGTTTGGACTGTGCATGCACCACTTGTGCTGGCTCAGCAGTGGATGCATGCAAATCTTGTCCAACAGCCTTGGCTAAAGCTTGGTATAGGCACTTTTGCTTAGGATTTTTGACAAGTTTCACAGTCACAGTTTTCTTGGGAGAATTAAGAAGGGGACAACCATCAATTAAATGCACAGCATCACCACAAAAAGAACAACCAGCCGAGAATCTTAGTAACTACACATTATTAATATTTTTGATTGAGATCATAAACATGTGTATTAGAAGCTTCAGAAGAGTGCCACGTGGCACCGTACCGTTTCTTTGATAGGAACGCCTTTTAATATATTTGTATAGATTAGATTTTCCATTGTAAGAGAGATTTGAGAAGATGAAATCAGGGGTATTTTGGGTAACTCTAACCGTCAAGCATCGGTCTTTAAGCTCCTCCGGGAGGTGAAAGGAAATTTTTCCAAAGTCCCACGACCCATTCTCCCCAAATGCGCTAACTCTTAACTCCTCCTCTCCCCTCTTCAAAGGACCGTAAATTTGATTCCTAAGGTTGAAGTTACCAAGCCAATTATCTTTCCACACACTAATGTTTTCTCCCTTCCCAACTCCCCAAATTAATTGAGATTTAAAAAGACTCCACATTTTTCCCAAACTTTTCCACAAATGCAACCCCATCGAAAACGCCTTGAATAAGTATTTCTCTTAGAATATTTAGCTTTCAACACGCATCACCATTCACATCTTCCTCTCGTCGCATCATCAATCATGAATCATTGGGAGAAGGTTCTTGACGTCACTTCGGTTACTAGACACCTACTCATCGATAAGCATACCATAAAACAATTTATCATGCCCAATTTGAACCAAATTCAACGCCCACGCATAGTCATTCCACAACCCACTACCTTTCCGATTCCCGCATATGATACTCAACAGCATAAAGAGTATCAATTCATTCTGCATGTTATTCCAAGAACAGATTACGATGGGTGGAGGAGGTTTTTTGGTGGTGAATGGCTCAGTTTTGTTGCTTTTCGCTCACTTGCTGTTGGTGCTAGGGTAAGATTACAGTGGGTTCAAGAGCCGTACAGGATAGAATTGACGGTTTTAGGGGGTCTTGGGGTGCCAAAGCGCCCAAGAACACCCACTCTGATATTGAAAGAGGAGGAACAATATGCTCTTTTGGCACTGCTTAAGTTGAAAGAACTCCCACCATTAAGGTTAGTCATTTTCTTGTTTACTTCAATTAGGATTTGCATGCTATGTGGCACGTTTTAGTGTTTAATGTTTAGGGTTTAGGGCTTAGGGTTTAGGGTTTGGGATTTAGGGTTTAGGGTTTAGGGTTTGGGGTTTATGGTTTAGAGTTTAGGGTTTGAGGTTTAGGGTTCAGGGTTTGGAGTTTAGGGTTTAGGGTTTAGGGTTTAGGCAAATATCTTTAGGAAAGGAAGACTTCATTATTGTGTACTTGCATTATTTATAAAAACATTACAACCAACCAAATTTTGACTACCAGGGGAGGGGACTGAACTAAAACCTTTTCCTCTTCAGGGCCGAGGATGCATCCTCCTCCTCCATGTCTTCCACCCTCCTTTTAGCAGAACTTGTCTGAGAAGACAGCTCAACTGGGAGGGCTGGGTCCATACCCAACTTCTCAATATGATTGATAATTGAATTGTCTGAGTTGAGAGAATGGAAGGAGTTTTCTGCCAGGGAGTTAAGCTCTTCCATATGATCACTTGGATCATTAACAATTGTCACATCAACATCATCAAAATCATCCTCATCATCAATGAGAAAAAAATGATCAACATCACAGTTAAGAGGCATGTATTGGCTATGGTCAACCAACTCCTCAGTAAAATATACCTTAAGAGTGGCAGGAGAAGTAGGGGGCACCAGCACAAGCTCACCATGAGCACTTTCTTTGACCAGAGATTCAGCAGGAGGGGAGACTAGAGGAGTAGCATCAAATTCATCATCATCAGAGGAATCAGTAGAAATGAGAGGAGAAGCTATTACTAGCTTCCCCTTCCCTTTCCCATTAATAGCAGCTAGACCAGGAGTATTTTTCTTACTAGCAAGAGGGAGCTTTGAAGAAGGTTCTTCAATCACAATACCCTTAGAATGAGGAACAGGGAGAATACCTTTACCTGCAGTATTGAATCTCTTTTTGAATGGAACAGAACCAGAACTGGGAGCTTTTTTACCAAGGTGTTTGGACTGTGCATGCACCACTTGTGCTGGCTCAGTAGTGGATGCATGCAAATCTTGTCCAACAGCCTTGGCTAAAGCTTGGTATAGGCACTTTTGGTTAGGATTTTTGACAAGCTTCAGTCACAGTTTTCTTGGGAGAATTAAGAAGGGGACAACCATCAATTAAATGCACAGCATCACCACAAAAAGAACAACTAGCCGAGAATCTTAGTAACTACACATTATTAATATTTTTGATTGAGATCATAAACATGTGTATTAGAAGCTTCAGAAGAGTACCACGTGGCACTGTACCGTTTCTTTGATAGGAACGCCTTTTAATATATTTGTATAGATTAGATTTTCCATTGTAAGAGAGATTTGAGAAGATGAAATCAGGGGTATTTTGGGTAACTCTAACCGTCAAGTATCGGTCTTTAAGCTCCTCCGGGAGGTGAAAGGAAATTTTTCCAAAGTCCCACGACCCATTCTCCCCAAATGCGCTAACTCTTAACTCCTCCTCTCCCCTCTTCAAAGGACCGTAAATTTGATTCCTAAGGTTGAAGTTACCAAGCCAATTATCTTTCCACACACTAATGTTTTCTCCCTTCCCAACTCCCCAATTAATTGAGATTTAAAAAGACTCCACATTTTTCCCAAACTTTTCCACAAATGCAACCCCATCGAAAACGCCTTGAATAAGTATTTCTCTTAGAATATTTAGCTTTCAACACGCATCACCATTCACATCTTCCTCTCGTCGCATCACCAATCATGAATCATTGGGAGAAGGTTCTTGACGTCACTTCGGTTACTAGACACCTACTAATCGATAAGCATACCATGGAACAATTTATCATGCCCAATTTGAACCAAATTCAACGCCCACGCATAGTCATTCCACAACCCACTACCTTTCCGATTCCCGCATATGATACTCAACAAAGATAAAGAGTATCAATTCATTCTCGCATGTTATTCCAAGAACAGTTTACGATGGGTGGAGGAGGTTTTTTGGTGGTGAATGGCTCGGTTTTGTTGCTTTTCGCTCACTTCTTTGTTGGTGCTAGGGTAAGATTACAGTGGGTTCAAGAGCCGTACAGGATAGAATTGACGGTTTTAGGGGGTCTTGGGGTGCCAAAGCGCCCAAGAACACCCACTCTGATATTGAAAGAGGAGGAACAATATGCTCTTTTGGCACTGCTTGAGTTGAAAGAACTCCCACCATTAAGGTTAGTCATTTTCTTGTTTACTTCAATTAGGATTTGCATGCTATGTGGCACGTTTTAGTGTTTAATGTTTAGGGTTTAGGGCTTAGGGTTTAGGGTTTGGGATTTAGGGTTTAGGGTTTAGGGTTTAGGGTTTAGGGTTTAGGGTTTAGGGTTTGGGGTTTAGGGTTTAGGGTTTAGGGTTTAAGGTTTAGGGTTTAGGGTTTGGAGTTTAGGGTTTAGGGTTTAGGGTTTAGGCAAATATCTTTAGGAAAGGAAGACTTCATTATTGTGTACTTGCATTATTTATAAAAACATTACAACCAACCAAAGTTTGACTACCAGGGGAGGGGACTGAACTAAAACCTTTTCCTCTTCAGGGCCGAGGATGCATCCTCCTCCTCCATGTCTTCCACCCTCCTTTTAGCAGAACTTGTCTGAGAAGACAGCTCAACTGGGAGGGCTGGGTCCATACCCAACTTCTCAATATGATTGATAATTGAATTGTCTGAGTTGAGAGAATGGAAGGAGTTTTACGCCAGGGAGTTAAGCTCTTCCATATGATCACTTGGATCATTAACAATTGTCACATCGGCATCATCAAAATCATCCTCATCATCAATGAGAAAAAAATGATCAACGAGACGGTTAAGAGGCATGTATTGGCTATTGTCAACCAACTCCTCAGTAAAATATACCTTAAGAGGGGCAGGAGAAGTAGGGGGCACCAGCACAAGCTCACCATGAGCACTTTCTTTGACCAGAGATTCAGCAGGAGGGGAGACTAGAGGAGTAGCATCAAATTCATCATCATCAGAGGAATCAGTAGAAATGAGAGGAGAAGCTATTACTAGCTTCCCCTTCCCTTTCCCATTAACAGCAGCTAGACCAGGAGTATTTTTCTTACCGAAGAAGAGGGAGCTTTGAAGAAGGTTCTTCAATCACAATACCCTTAGAATGAGGAACGGGGAGAATACCTTTACCGCAAAGTATTGAATCTCTTTTTTGAATGGAACGAACCGGAACTGGGAGCTTTTTTACCAAGGTGATTGGGCTGTGCATGCACCACTTGTGCTGGCTCAGTAGTGGATGCATGCAAATCTTGTCCAACAGCCTTGGCTAAAGCTTGGTATAGACACTTTTGGTTAGGATTTTTGACAAGCTTCACAGTCACAGTTTTCTTGGGAGAATTAAGAAGGGGACAACCATCAATTAAATGCACAGCATCACCACAAAAAGAACAACTAGCCGAGAATCTTAGTAACTACACATTATTAATATTTTTGATTGAGATCATAAACATGTGTATTAGAAGCTTCAGAAGAGTGCCACGTGGCACCGTACCGTTTCTTTGATAGGAACGCTTTTTAATATATTTGTATAGATTAGATTTTCCATTGTAAGAGAGATTTGAGAAGATGAAATCAGGGGTATTTTGGGTAACTCTAACCGTCAAGCATCGGTCTTTAAGCTCCTCCGGGAGGTGAAAGGAAATTTTTCCAAAGTCCCACGACCCATTCTCCCCAAATGCGCTAACTCTTAACTCCTCCTCTCCCCTCTTCAAAGGACCGTATATTTGATTCCAAAGGTTGAATTTACCAAGCCAATTATCTTTCCACACAATAATGTTTTCTCCATTCCCAACTCCCCAAATTTATTGAGATTTAAAAAGACTCCACATTTTTCCCAAACTTTTCCACAAATGCATCCCCATCGAAAACGCCTTGAATAAGTATTTCTCTTAGAATATTTAGCTTTCAACACGCATCACCATTCACATCTTCCTCTCGTCGCATCACCAATCATGAATCATTGGGAGAAGGTTCTTGAAGTCACTTCGGTTACTAGACACCTATTCATCGATAAGCATACCATGGAATAATTTATCATGCCCAATTTGAACCAAATTCAACGCCCACGCATAGTCATTCCACAACCCACTACCTTTCCGATTCCCACATATGATACTCAACAGCATAAAGAGTATCAATTCATTCTGCATGTTATTCCAAGAACAGATTACGATGGGTGGAGGAGGTTTTTTGGTGGTGAATGGCTCAGTTTTGTTGCTTCTCGCTCACTTGCTGTTGGTGCTAGGGTAAGATTACAGTAGGTTCAAGAGCCGTACAGGATAGAATTGACGGTTTTAGGGGGTCATGGGTGCCAAAGCGCCCAAGAACACCCACTCTGATATTGAAAGAGGAGGAACAAGATGCTCTTTCGGCGCTGCTTGAGTTGAAAGAACTCCCACCATTAAGGTTAGTTATTTTCTTGTTTACTTCAATTAGGATTTGCATGCTATGTGGCACATTTTAGTGTTTAATGTTTAGGGTTTAGGGCTTAGGGTTTAGGGTTTAGGGTTTAGGGTTTGGGGTTTAGGGTTTAGGGTTTAGGGCTTAGGGTTTAGGGTTTAGGGTTTGGGGTTTAGGGTTTGGGGTTAAGGGTTTAGGGTTTGGGGTTTAGGGTTTAGGCAAATATCTTTAGGAAAGGAAGACTTCATTATTGTGTACTTGCATTTCATTTTTACGCACTGCCATGAAGTCATATCAGGAAAAAGGTGGTTTTGTAGTCAGTGCAAAAATTACCAGCTATGTGGAAGGTAATTTTCTGAGATGGACTCTGCATCAATGTGTCCTTAGCTTGCATGGACCAGCACAAGCTCAACAGGAGCACTTTCTTTGACCAGAGATTCAACAGGAGGGGAGACTAGAGGAGTAGCATCAAATTCATCATCATCAGAGGAATCAGTAGAGATGAGTGGAGAAGCTATTACTAGCTTCCCCTTCCCTTTCCCATTAACAGCAGCTAGACCAGGAGTATTTTTCTTACCAGCAAGAGGGAGCTTTGAAGAAGGTTCTTCAATCACAATACCCTTAGAATGAGGAACAGGGAGAATACCTTTACCTGCAGTATTGAATCTCTTTTTGAATGGAACGAACCCGAACCGGGAGCTTTTTACCAAGGTGTTTGGACTGTGCATGCACCACTTGTGCTGGCTCAGCAGTGGATGCATGCAAATCTTGTCCAACAGCCTTGGCTAAAGCTTGGTATAGGCACTTTTGCTTAGGATTTTTGACAAGCTTCACAGTCACAGTTTTCTTGGGAGAATTAAGAAGGGGACAACCATCAATTAAATGCACAGCATCACCACAAAAAGAACAACCAGCCGAGAATCTTAGTAACTACACATTATTAATATTTTTGATTGAGATCATAAACATGTGTATTAGAAGCTTCAGAAGAGTGCCACGTGGCACCGTACCGTTTCTTTGATAGGAACGCCTTTTAATATATTTGTATAGATTAGATTTTCCATTGTAAGAGAGATTTGAGAAGATGAAATCAGGGGTATTTTGGGTAACTCTAACCGTCAAGCATCGGTCTTTAAGCTCCTCCGGGAGGTGAAAGGAAATTTTTCCAAAGTCCCACGACCCATTCTCCCCAAATGCGCTAACTCTTAACTCCTCCTCTCCCCTCTTCAAAGGACCGTAAATTTGATTCCAAAGGTTGAAGTTACCAAGCCAATTATCTTTTCACACACTAATGTTTTCTCCATTCCCAACTCCCCAAATTTATTGAGATTTAAAAAGACTCCACATTTTTCCCAAACTTTTCCACAAATGCATCCCCATCGAAAACGCCTTGAATAAGTATTTCTCTTAGAATATTTAGCTTTCAACACGCATCACCATTCACATCTTCCTCTCGTCGCATCACCAATCATGAATCATTGGGAGAAGGTTCTTGACGTCATTTCGGTTACTAGACACCTACTCATCGATAAGCATACCATGGAATAATTTATCATGCCCAATTTGAACCAAATTCAACGCCCACGCATAGTCATTCCACAACCCACTACCTTTCCGATTCCCGCATATGATACTCAACAGCATAAAGAGTATCAATTCATTCTGCATGTTATTCCAAGAACAGATTACGATGGGTGGAGGAGGTTTTTTGGTGGTGAATGGCTCAGTTTTGTTGCTTTTCGCTCACTTGCTGTTGGTGCTAGGGTAAGATTACAGTGGGTTCAAGAGCCGTACGGGGATAGAATTGACGGTTTTAGGGGGTATTGGGGTGCCAAAGCGCCCAAGAACACCCACTCGATATTGAAATTATTTTTGACTTCTGAATAAATGGACTTCGGTGGTGGTCTCGGTGTGCGTGGTAGTTTGGTTGGTGGTGTGCGTGGCCTCGGTGGTGGTTTGCGTGGTTTCGGTGGTGCTTGTGGAAAAGAAAAGAAAAAAAGGGAAGGGTAAAGTTGGAAATGTTTAGTGGGATCGGGGCGATTTGAAGTAATTTTAGGGCGATGTATAGCAATCCCCTTATCTATATACATTTGGCTTGTTATCCATGTATATGTGCGTACTATGTTGTATGTATTAGCGTGTGCACCATCTATTTGCAACAACTAGTTCAATTGCATTGCATATGTAAAGTGAAATTTACAATTCCCGTAAAAAAAAAGAAGTGAAATTTACAAAAGGTTTTAGAAAATACATTATTGGGTACTAAACGAAATTGAAACTCTGTAACGCGACATCAATGGCGAAGTTCTGGAAACCTGGAACTGAAAAACCTCGACTTGTAGAAGACGAAGATGGCGGCGTTTTATTCTTCTACTCCTCCAATTCTTCTTCCTCATCTTCTGGTTTCGGATACGCCAATAACATCAACAATCAACGTCAGAGACTACCTGTGTATAAGCGCAGAGACGCTATTCTCTTTCTCGTCGAAACTCACGCCACTACCATTGTTGTCGGCGAAACTGGCAGTGGAAAAACTACTCAAATTCCTCAGGTTTTCTCTCGCTCTCTCTTTTTTTTTTTGCTTCTTCTTTCGATTAAATGTCAAGTATTTTGATGATATTTAACTATTTATGTGGTTTAATTTTGGTTTTGGTTGGAATTGTAGTATTTGAATGAAGCAGGATGGTCTGGTGGTGGTCGTGTAATTGCTTGCACTCAACCTCGACGTCTTGCTGTTCAGGTACTGTGTTCTTCTTCACAGGTTGCATTATTTGAGCTATTTTGTACTCCTATTATCGATTTTTATGGTACTTGTCATAGGCTAGGTTAGGTTATAAACTTATAATGAACTTTCCATTTGGTTTTTTCGCAGTCGGCAATGAACATTTTTGATTGTTGTAGATGCCAATTAGCTTAGTTGGTAAAGTCTTGTGGAGGTGGTATCCTAGACCTGGAATTGAATCTTGTCTACATTAGTGCGCTTAGTCTCACGCTACAGAAGAAAAATCGAATATGTGATCGTTCATACTTTTATACTGTAGGAATAAAAATTATAAAAAGTTGATAGTTTGATAGTTCACATTGAAAGGACTCTAACAAGTCCGCACATGATTTTTTTTTTATAATACTCTATGTTGATGAGAATATAGATTATTGTATTTAAAAGCATAATCAGGTGGGAATTTAGTGAGAATACTCCATATTGGTGAATATTTATGGTCAAAGTTTACAAAGTTTGACTCTGAAAAAAGCAAATGGAAGTTTATTTAGGGATGGAGGGAGTACGTTTTAGTAGTGTAATGTTATTGATGGATCTTAGCGTTGTCAAGAGTGCACCCCGCATGTCCTAGAAAGCATGTTATTGATGGAATTCCTTTGTGCTCTTTCTATATGCGCTTCGAAGGTGTCTCGTTCTTTCATTTTGAACTGCATGGTATTTGGATGGGAAGCTCTAGCGCATTTTAGGAATCTTGATTGGCTGTCATGATGTCCTGAATTTTGTGCTGATGTACAATACCTTTTCAAATAAAGATTTATGTGTTTCGAAGGTGTGTATTGCTCTCATTTTTGCAGTGCATAATATTTGGATGGTGAGCTCTAGCATATGGTTTGAGATGTAGACTAGACTGAAATGGGTTTCCTGACCTGTTTATTTTTTCCGATATGATGAACTAGTATATTATATGTGACACTGGTTGACTAGAATGAAATAATAGCAAAATGACATGCTCTTCCATTTTGACAAATGAAAATTCAGTCAGTTGCTTCAAGGATTGCTGAAGAAATGGGTGTTAAACTTGGTGAGGAGGTTGGTTATGTAATCAGATTCGAAGATGTAACAACCTCGGTAAGACCCTTTCACTGATCAATATCTATTCCTTTCTCATTTAATTTCTCATTTGCTTGCATACCTTCATCCTGCATTATATGGTATTAGTTCGTTTTAGTCAGTACAGAGTAATTTTTGTATGATATATAGCTGGGTGTGTTACTTTTATGTTATTGATATGGATCGTATTGGTTTGCCAGCACAGGGTGTTACCAAAATCAAGTTCCTTACGGATGGAGTGTTGCTGAGGGAAATGATGGATGATCCTCTTCTGTCGAAATACAGGTACCAGTAACCTGTTTTTTGTTCCTTCTGGGATACAGGTAGTGTATTAAACAATTATGTAAGATAGTATACCAGAAAGGAAAGAAAAGTGGAAGAATTAACGAGACCTTTTACTGGAATTATCTAGCAATTTCGGACGCATTACAGATTGAGTGAATGGTACTGGTGATAGATTGTAATATAGGGACTTAGGGAGATTAGTTGTGGCCTGTTGTAATCTGCTGATAAATTTAGAATGTTTCTTACAAAATGATGGTACATTTAGTTATTTGCGACCTCCACGGAGTCTAGTTTAACCTCTACGGCTCTTTGATCTCTCTTTTTTCCCTTGGGTTTTTGGCTGGTGAAGGGTCTAAAAAAATGGAATAGCTGGGAGAGAAAAGATGTGTTTTAGGCCTTTTGGCTGTTTGTCAGTGATCCAATTCACTTATGTGAACTTTGTAACATTATAACTAGCTTCGACCCAGCTCTTCTTACCTTGTACTTCTTCCGTCTTTTTTCACTTGCCACTTTTTATCTTGGCACTACTCAGGAGATGCATGTGACGAGCGTCAGTGACCACAACTTTATTCGTAGATGACAAAAAGAAAAGCAAAATAGGTAGAATGGATGGTTAATGACATAAACAAAGGATAAAATAGGTAGAAATAACATGGAGACCACATGCCAAAAAAGGTAATGTAGCCATTAATCTATGAGTTGGGACATTCATTAAAGGAAAATGTAGCAAGTAAAGAAAGAAAAAGGGAATATTTCATAGAATTCTGATAATTATTTTAAAAGTGGTAGCTTATTGGCAAATGGACAGTACCCTTTAGTTTCTGTAGAGCTTTAGTTTCTTTGTTCAAGTTTACTTATAGACGTTGTAGCTGTTTCTTGTTTCTTTCTACTAATCAGCTATTTTCTGTAGGAAGTCGATTTTGCTGTCTTCTTTACATTAAAATATTTAGCTCTCTTTTCAGTCATGAATTGCTTTGTATATTTTTTTTCTGGGCTTCCGTTGAAGGAATTTCTGACCTCAATCTTTCCAATTTTTGTTTGTTGGCTTCTCAGCGTCATTATGGTAGATGAAGCACATGAACGGTCTATTTCAACTGATATTGTGCTTGGTCTCTTAAAGAAGGTATCTCTTCTATACAATGACAGTGTATGTTAATTTTGCGAAATGCTGGCATTGTTTTTCTTGTTCTTTACATATTGTCCTTGTGATAAATTTCAGATTCAGAGGCGTAGGCCTGAACTACGTTTAATTATCTCATCTGCAACTATTGAAGCAAAATCCATCGCATCTTTCTTCAGAGTCAGGTTTTCCTCCTTGACCTGATCCTTGCATTTTTCTGCTTTATTTACCCTTTTTATATTGTCTGTCAAGGACTTTAAGAAGACTTCCTGTATTCATTCCGTCTATCTCAGTATCTTCTTTGTTCCGCATGCAAATTTGTGTTATATTGATGAATAAATGACAGTCCTCTTGTTATGGCAAAATTATAACTGTGGGTCATGGTCGTGTTCAGGGTAAAGAATCATGGTTCTAGCATTCAGATTTTAATGTGTTATAGATTATCTTCAAGAAACCAGATCTTTATGTGATTATAACTAGTGAACTTTTGCTTGTGGAACTACGCAAAGCATATAGAGTATATGTGGGGCGTCGCTGACCTTATATTCATTGTCATATTAAAAGATCATAACTTTTCAATTACATTGGAGAGGTCTGAGAAGCCACAACAGCTCTTGGAGCTGCAAACTTTCTGGAAGACAGAAATTAGGCAATTAGCTGTCTGTTTATCATAGGGTTTTTTCTTTGTTCATTATGTCATTGACTTAATCGAATGGATGAGCTCTCTTTATTTTTGGTATTAAAGGGAGTTATTAGACGGCAAATAGTCACGTTGCTTCACGTACGGCATGTAGGTAGTACACGTCCGAATCTCACTTGTAGTCAGTATGGATATATTTGGCCTAAACTGTTGTGCCATATTCATAGTCATGTGTTTGGATATCCATTAGGGTTACAATTGGAAATTTGGAATTCCCTATGCTCCGTAAAGTTTGTCAAATGAATTGTCCCACGGCACTGTCAATGCTAATTTGGCAAACATATAGTAGAGTTTTGGGATTGTGAATCTAATAATCGAGTTTTTAAAAAAAAAAAGTTTTGAGTTTAATAATCAGCTAGCCACAAGACCTGTTCATCTAGTGTTGTGGGAGGATAAGGAAACTCCATCGTCACTAGGAAACTTGTACCTTTCCATACTTCTCAAACCTGGCAATAAACGTTCGTTGAATCCGAGCCATTGCTTTACAAATCATAATCCCATGGTTTGCAAGTTGCAATATTCATAGTCATGTGTTTGGATATCCATTAGGGTTACAATTGGAAATTTGGAATTCCCTATGCTCCGTAAAGTTTGTCAAATGAATTGTCCCATGGCACTGTCAATGCTAATTTGGCAAACATATAGTAGAGTTTTGGGATTGTGAATCTAATAATCGAGTTTTTAAAAAAAAAAAAATTTAGTTTAATAATCAGCTAGCCACAAGACCTGTTCATCTAGTGTTGTGGGAGGATAAGGAAACTCCATCGTCTCTAGGAAACTTGTACCTTTCCATACTTCTCAAACCTGGCAATAAACGTTCGTTGAATCCGAGCCATTGCTTTACAAATCATAATCCCATGGTTTGCAAGTTGCAATTTTTTACCCCCAGTATTATTTGAATTCCAAAAGCTAATCATGAAAGACAATGTATGATCTAAATTTCTCATACTCTGTTAATTTGAGAGAGACATAATTTGGCGGATGGAGGGAGCTAATTGACAAGTTCAACTGAATAGTGGCCGAAAAGTGAGAGGACCGGTTAGTATGCCAAAGAAGGACCGAAACTCAACTGATTTTCTGTACGTCAAACTGGGTAACAATTTGGATTTGTGGAAAAGATAGAGGGAACCATCACTTAGAAAATAAAGGCTAAGCTACCAAATGTAAATGACAAACCACATTTGTCTCAGCACCTACAGATTAAAGGCTTAAGCACTCTTGAAAGGTATAAGATGACAAGATTTCAATTGAACTTAAGTACTTAACACAATAAATCAACCAAATATTTTCATCCATCGTTTTTTGTGTGATCATCTTTATACGGAGTTTCTACTATATACAATCTTAAATTACAAAATTAAGTAATACTCCCAAAATGCAAAAATTACAATGAAGCTTACAAAGTTACAAGTGATGTATCTGCTGAGGAAGAGTGTTTCCTTGACATAACCTGAAAAGAAAATTATGAATTCAGCTTCCACGTGATAGTTGATTTCAAACAAAAGTTGGTTGGCTGAAAGAGACCTGAAACTGAGTGCTGGAATAGAGGAACTCCTCTTGATGAATCAATCCTTGATCCGTATCAGTTACCACACACAAGAATTAGTGCTTCCTACGTAACGGAACTTACATGTGGGAGCTCTAAGCTCTCATGAGCAGCAATGTTATAGTGGGAAAGACCCAATCACTTTGAAGTGGAAACTTGTAATCTGCCATCTTTTGTCCCCTATATCGATTATTTAGACCCTTGCACCTTCTATGAAAGATTTTCCACTAGAGCCTCTAGAGGTTGTCAGAGTCTTATAGGATTCCTATATTGTTGATCCATCAAGATTCAAGCACCCCAAATTTTAATTGCGTGCTTCATGAAAGAGTTGAGCAAATCCATAAACAGATTCCCAAAAGAAGATGAGAGATGGCTCTATGAGAGTGTTTGGTTGGGTGGAAATATTTCTGAGAAATTGATTCTCCCATTTATCTTTGTTTGGTTTGTGAAGGGTAGAAAACAGTTTTCCGAAAGGTGGAAAATAGTTTTGCCAATGGTGGAAAACATTCCTTCTCAAAGGAAGTCAAACCAGATTTTCCTTCCTATTTTACCCCTTCCTCTTATCTCCCATTCATCCATCCTCCCCTTTCATTTTCGTTCTTCCTTTTCTATCTAATTTCTCATGCAAGAAACCAAACAAAGGAGAGCTCATCAATGTGTTATCCGTTGGAAAATGTATTCTCATGGAAAATCATTTTCCACAACATTTTTCGTCCAACCAAACGGAGCCTATATGAGTGAATTTTATAATCTGTAGAAAGTGAAGAAAACCCAGTGCTTTTTATCTTTATGTAGGGGATATTTATGCCATGCCTGGTTTGTCGAGTCTTTTAATAGAGTTTAACAGGTCCCTTGCAGTAACTGGTTCTTTTGGAGCAGGATGCTAAATCAATGTACTCAAAACACTGAGATTTTAGTAGGGGAATAATTTTCTACTGGAGCAAAAACATGATTACATGAAGTATGATCATCTACTGAATTCTGCTAGTACCAAATGATCAATGGCATTAATTAGTCTTTGCATGAAGCTGGCAAGCTGCATAATCACTTTTGGCAGAATCATATTCATAAATGCTCACTTGCTTGCTTCTCAATTACTTTCACTTCACATCTGCATGAGTGGGCTGGATATGCATATGGTTGGATATCCACTGAGGTTTTCTTGAGTGAAGACTGGAATTAGATATAGGGAATGTAATTCTGGTTTCTGTGTATTTTCATGTCTTACTTCCTCTGTTTTTTTTAGTTGACCCGTTTCCTCTTGACACACTTGCCGATTCACTATTTTGAACCTTTATATCTTTAATTATCAATAAGCAAAAATTACAAAATCTTGATATTTGTAAAATATACATTGAGACGAATCTAACGAGATACCACATGACCATATTTTTCCTTAAGTACAAATCACAAAAGATAGTCAAAGTCACATATGTGAATAGTATCAAAAGTCAAAACGGGTCATCTAAAAAAAACGGAATCTATATATATATATATATATATATATATATCTAAAACCCAAAGTAAAAACATGCCATGTTGCCACATGTACTCCCCCCTCCCCCCACACAATCAAATGAGACATACGAAACAATAAAAATGCGTGTTTTAAGATTCGAACCCATGACTTCTCATTTGAGATACTAATGCACTAACCAACTACTCTACAATCTCATGTTGGTCTTTGTGGGGAAAAAAATCATTTAAAGACAAGATAATTAATCTATTTTTAAAACAATTAAATACAAATCTATATATTAATAGTCATTAAGCTAATGCTAATAATAACGTCTTCTACCTCTCAGTACTCTTATATTAAAAAAAGCTCTTTAAATTTTTATAACCTTCGTAGTTAACATTACTACACCATTGAATTGCATTGGTTATATTCTCACATTAACCTAAATTTCAAAAACAAGATTGTATTATATACTTTGTAAGTAATTATATATCTATATATATGTACTCTGTTGAAGTCGATGGTTATATTGATGAAAAATTCATATTATAATTTATTATGTAGAAAATTCAAAAGGAAAGATCATTTCCTGAGACCTGAGTGCAATCAACACCTACAACTTTTTTTTTTTCACTTCTCTCAAGTATTTGATTAAAGACTTCAAAATTCAAATGTACATTGGTAAATAATCCGGGGCGTATCGCCCGGGACAAGAACTAGTTATATATTAATCACTGAAACTTGTAATTTGTTGTAAAGATGCATATTTCTTGACCTTTATGTCTATTGTAAATCTATTCCTCTAGTCATATAGATGATTACTCACTTTACCTTAATGTCTGCTGTGAAACTAGTAAGAAGTGTCGAGAAGGAACTGGCGACGGACTTGGCCCTAAGACAGAACCTGCCATTATTTCAGTTGAGGTATATTATACTTGATGATCCAGTACATGTCAAGTTTTGCTGCTCTATTGATCTTAACTCTTAAGAGATATTGAAGACATGAACTACAATTATTCAGGGAAGAGGTTTTACTGTGGAAGTCAACTATGTTCAGGAGCCTGTTGCAGACTATCTTCAAGCTGCTGTTTCAACTGTTCAGTTGATTCACAAACAGGTAGCTGGAGTCAGCTTTAGAGTATATTAAGAAGCTATCAACCTTCTCTTGGGAAATTGATCTTTCTGTAGCTCGATAAACAATGTGCTGCTAGCTGTCAAAAAATGTCTCAGTACTTGTCTTGAAATTAGAAACAGTGACGAGTTTGTGAAAGAACTTTCATAGTGTGAGTCATCTCATTATTATAGTTTCTTCAACCTTAGTGTTAAAAGGGCAAGTTGCAAGGCGAAGGCGCGCGCATCTCCTAGACGAGGTGCACCTTTTTATGTTTATGGTATTACATTTTCAGTAGATAAGCCCATATTAAAGTAATTTATAATACAAAGAATGACAACCTTGAAAAATAGTAAAAAGAAAAAACTTCACTTGCTTCTATGGTGGAGAACAGCAAGTGGGGTCTAGGGAGTAGGACAACTTCCAATTTACTTTAATAGTCAACTGCCCACAATCAATATTAAAGAAAAAGGGAAAAGGGATTGAAGAACAGAAGAAAAAAGAAGCTTGCTGGGAAAGAAGATCGAAGAAAAGACCATGGAGAGGAGATTGAAGACAGAAAGAGAAGAAGAGAAGATCAAAGATGGAGAGAAAGGACGACTCACCTGAATTTCTCGCCGATGATGTTCACCGGAAATATAGTGCTGGGACTTACGGGGGGTGGCTCTCGCTCTCCTACTTCCTCGTTTTGGCGACCATCACTTGCTTTCAGTTTATGAATTTGGGCTCTCCCTAAATTAGGCCTCATCTGCTTTAACTCACAAAATTGATAAATTAAAGCCAAGGTATCATTCCAAAAGAAATTTTGGTTTTTCCAACTTTTAACTCAGATCTACCTTATCTCTTTCCTCTCTTCTGCGCCTCTCTACTAAAAATGGCTGCCTTGCGTCTCGCCGGAGGCGGCTAAAGGCGTGCGCCTCTCGGCGCCTGTTGTAGGTCGCCTCGCTTCACTCTTGGGATGCGTTTTGGCCGTCGTCTGGATCCGTCCATGCCTAGCCGTGCGTTGGGTGCGCTTTTTAATACTAATTCTTATTTGGGCCTTCCACATGAAATCCCCAATATATCGGCAATTTCCAGGAATTGTAAAATGCTATATATTAGTCAAAAAAATGAAGATAAAGAGATTCTATCTCTGCCATTAAACACCTTGGATACATTAGAAGCTATATGTTGTTGGTAGCGGATAATAGCATGAAGCTTAAAGTAACGTGAGTCAAAGCAGATGAGGCCTAAAGTAAGGTGAATTGAATTGGCTTCAATTATTATTTTCTACTGAAATATTGTTTGATTGATAATTGAGTATACTCTAAGTCACTCAAGGTAACTAGCATAAGGATAGAAATTTTAGGTAAAATTGACAAGTATACAAGAATAGACCATCAAACAAGAATAGAATAAAGTAAGAAAATGTACAAAAGTAGACTCAACTATGAACCATGTGAACAAAAAACAGATATACTGATGTTAAAGTTGGATTTTTAGGCATCTGAAATTCTAATGTACTAATATTAATGACATAAAAAACTTTTGATGATGTGGTAGGATAAGATTCACTGTGGAAATTTGTATCTTGTTTTCATTGATTTGGTGTTTTAGATGCCTGAATTTCCATTTTTCCGACATCACTAAGTCTATTTTTGCTAGCATGATTCATTTTTAAGTATTTATTTTTCTATATCTTTGTTGAGTCTATTGAATGAACTTGCATTGGCCTCTCAAGACGCCTTTTTCACGATGCGCTTTTTCCCAGTCGTGTGGATGAAGCTGGTGCCAGATTCAATTCTTTCTTAGGGAAGGAGGGGCCTTTGTTCTTGAATTCAAGAATTCTAGTTTAATGTCTTGTAGTTCAGTTAATGCAGAGCATTTTGCCAAAGACTGAAAGGAAGAGAGACTTACATAATTGATTTTAGCTTAATGTAGATGTGGAGACCATTACGATTGATTGGTGAGTATGTTGATATCCAATGATTGTAAAAAATTTAGTAAACTTAAGTCAAATACTTTATAGTTTATGTCAAATTTTATATGCTGACATAGGGAAGCTACAAGCCTACCAGGTTTTTGACATGACTATGAGATTAGGAGGATCTGTCTTAATTGAAGGTTTGCGATTATTTGTTTTTATTGCATTGCATGCATCTTGTGTGTTTCTGCTTATTTGAATGTATATGAAGATAGTTTAGATGGATGCCGTAGATCTTTTGAGGAAAAAAAAAAAAATTAAAGCTCATTACTATAGAGCTTTGTTGGCCTTTATAATATCTCGAATTATAAGAAATGTGCATTCTTTGATGGGCTTTCGACTTCTTTTATGTTGCCGATACACCTCCTCAATTAATCTGCTTGACCTTCAGGTGACTTCATTATCTTACACTATGCTTTTACATTTGGTTTGTAGCAACCAATTGGTGATATTCTTGTATTTCTTACGGGTCAAGATGATATAGATGCTGCTGTTCAGCTGCTTAATGAAGAAGCTCAGAGTTCTGACAGAAACACTGGAGGTAAGTGATCAACATCTTTTATTAGGTAATTTGCCAATCGCCATGTCTATGTACTTCAAGTTTTCTCGGAAAAAATGGGGTTTCCTCAACATCATGCAAAATGTTCTGCCTATTCTTTGAAGATGCCAGATAGTTGGTTTTATCAAACTCTTTTGATTATCTTCACATCATATAATCATCTTTGTGATGCTGAAGCCTGAAGGTCGAAAAGCTCAAAGTCTCAAACCGGGTACGGACTTATCAAAGTGTGCGCTCATGGATCAATGCTTAATTATTACCCCCTCTGTATTTATATAAGCGACTTTTAAGATGCACATGTATTAAGGAGCTAGTTTTTTCATTGGTATTTAAGACTTGAAATTTCTTGTATCACATCGATATTTTAACTTGGGCAAATAGGAATGAATAAGTGATTTGATATTTTTTAAGTGACATATTATGAAATACTCCCTCCGTTCTGGATTAGTTTGAACACTTATCATGGCACATAATTTTAGGAGATAATTAGCTGAGTGGTATCTATTGTTATTTTATTTCAAAGGTATATGTGATAGGAGTTGGTGGGGATATTTTTATCGAATAAGAGGAGAACTTGGGTATGTTTTATTGAAATAGAAAGTGTGGTGGGCCAAAGGGGGTAGGAGAGAACTTTTAATAATTTAGTGGGACCGTTCCTGAAATGGAAGTGTTTAAACTATTATGGGACATATGGAAAGGCAAAGTGTTCCAAGTAATGTGGAATGGAGTGAGTAAGACATGTTAGGTAAGTGGTCATATAATATGGAATGGAGGGAGTGTAGTTGTTGAAGTGATTTAGAAATGGACCTCATATGTCTCAGACGGATGTTTTGGGCAGAGCGTGGCTGATGTTGCCATTTTGTTGAAGTGATTAGAAATGGACCTTATTGTACATGCTGTTGCATCTCTCTCTAAAAGGAAGGGGCCTTACAAGGCCACAACAAGTTTTTGGAAATAGAAGTTTATATTATTGAAGTGGATTTATATGTGGGTAACCTTCTTACTGATGCTTTGACATCATATCAAGCTGCCATAGCAAACTGGAATGGAACCCTGAAAATTGTCTTTCTCTTGACTTCACAGCATCAGGTTAGGCGAACATTTTGAATTTTTTGAGGAGGATTTTAAGTGTGGTTCTTTACAACTTGGAGCTCCTTTGGATCTTAGATTTCATTTGGAGCAAGGGAACATTATGATTCATTCAACTGGTATAATGTGGTGACCCAAAGATCTTCCTGGATGATGCATATTTCTAAAAGCAGCAGAGCCTTTTCGTAATCTACTGTCAAATTAAGACACTTAATATGAAACCATGTTTATATTGCATATTTTCTTTCAGGGTAACGGCGAGGAATGATTGGGAAGATCTTATTGAAGAACGTAGAAACAAAAGGAATATAATATGCAACTTTCCTGGTTACTCTCAGGAAAGTTCTTGTTATGAATGAAAATGAAAACTTTGATAGAATGAGATGCAATCAGGTATCTCCCGGCTAGTCGAATCCTATGGTGCTAACGGTTTACATGACTTGAGAGTTTAGAGGCTATAGTTTTGCATGTGCAGCAAGGAGAAAATAATTTACTCATATTGGACAGAGTACTTGTGAATGATGTTTGGTTGATTCAATATCTTTATGCCTTGACTTTCTTTCATAATGCCAATCTGTCAAATCAGTGTGACATTAACCATTCAACACGTCATTCAGGCTCAAGAAGATAGAGTTTTCTGTAGCATCTAAGCTTAAGACTCTCAGGCATGCTTTTAAAAAGCAAATGTTTGTAATTAACAAACCAGTTCCCTGAATGAAGCCAGGGATTCAAATAATGATCTAAAAGGAGTCTCAATAAGGGTCATTCTTAGTGCACATCTCTTATGTCTTGGTAGTGAGATTGGAGTCATGTATTCTTGCTTGGAGTCTAGGGTTCAATTCGGTGCCAGAAGTTTGCTTTTATCGGATTGATTTGATAGTTTGATTGCTTGTGGTCTCTTATAGATCATTTTCAGGTGCCTTCTGTTTTGAATAATAATCTGGGAGGCATAATGGTGATTGGTGGGTACTTGGGTGGTTTGCTTGGCTGTTTTTTGGTCGTTGCGGATGGAGAGGTTTAATAGGATCATTTAGTAGTAATTTCTAATTGGGATTCTCTATGAAATAGAATGGCGTATCTTGCTTCTTTCTGGTGTTGTTCTGACTTCTGAGGCAGTTTTCTGTGGCTGTGCAGGTTAGCTTTGAGCGATATCTCATGTGAATGACATGCTTTCTTATTTCATCCAATAAAGTTTAGAGACTCTGTTATTTTCTTCATCTACCAAAATTGAAAGATTATATATTCAATCTGACATATCCTAGTCGAAGAAGAGGCTTGTAGCTACTGTCAGTGATTTACGATGCTGGAATCTTCTTTTCAGTTTATAATACTCGTGTCAGATATTGATACTTTAAAGGGTATATACACTTGGAATCTCCAATTTGGCTAACTAGGGTAGGCTTTAACGCTTCCTTACATTTATGACAAAGGAAAGTATCCTTGTTCTCATACTTACAGAACCATAGACCTATGTAGACTCGTCTTTGTATCTTTATGTTGAAAGCATCCCATGTTCGACACATCTGGAACATCCTTTGAAGAATGAAGAGATAATAGATCTGGTTTAATTGGATACAATATTCTATGGGACACAAATGATTCAGCATAGCATGTGATAAAAACTAATCTATATTAGTGTTTCTGATTAATGTATACCGAATAGGAATTAAGTGTTCCAGTCATAAAAACTGTCCTCTAATGACCTTACATATTTATTATTTTCTGTGAAATGATACTCTATCTTACGCTCATCCTTGCACCTTGCATCTATTTGCATCTTAGCCTTTAGGTTGTTGGACAATTTTGATTTTCCAATTTAGCAGAACTAAATCAAATGTCTCACATTGTTTACTTGTTCCTCGCTCCATTCCCATTTTAATTGTCAAAATTTCCTTTTTAGGAAGTCTCAAAATAATTGTCAAGTTTCCATTATTAAACAACAAAAACATTTAATGTGCCACTAAACTCAATTCTTATTGGTCAAAAGTAATATAGAAAGTGGAAAACATAACAATAAATGATGTTCCCTAGGTTTTTATATTCCCATAGTATGACAACTATAATGGGATGGAGGGAGTACTTATTTTGGAGTAGGATCCATGTCCAATGGTTCACAGCCTCTCTGCAATTTTAGGGGCAAGGTGAAAAGTATCTATTTGCAATTATACATGTATGGTTCCTAAAATCTGTACCCCCCCCTCCGCCCCGGTTCCTTGGCTGGTGTCTCGTAGAGGTGTTTGGTAATACTATGATATGATGGGGAAATTAGGTCAAGATATAGTCTGGTTATGATGTATATGCATGTTTTATGCTTCTCTTTGTAGCTTGATGTATCATCATGCCTTTTCCCTTAATTCTGATTTCTCTATCTCTCTGAATTCTCTTCTCTCTCTCTCTCCCTTAATTCTGATTTCTCTATCTCTTCTATTCTCTGAAATATCTGTCTTCTTATATTCTGCTATTCAACAGTGAGCGTAGCTCCTGTATCACCCTTGCTGGTGATTCTGTATCCAAGGTTTCTTCTTTTTAATTTCTAGTGGTGTTTATGTATCTAGAAATTGTCGAATTGTGTCGCCGGAGTAGCCGGCCGGCGTGGTGTTTTGGCTAATTTATTCATACCCCTACCTAGTAAGGTGTCAGGGATGGATGAAAAAGGATAGTGTTCAAACTATCTGGGACAGAGGTAGTAATTCCTGTTCAATGTATTGTACAAGCCTCCTTTAGGTGTTTACTATTAGATCTTGTGCTTTTCTTTTTCTACTGAAAATATCTGAAAGTTTGTGTTCCATTTCACTGTCCAATATCCTTTTCCAGATGGCTTTCTTCCCAGCTAACACCGTAACGCGATCCTGATATTATTTTTTTATCTATTACTATTTGTGTTATTATGGTTTTTGTACTTGCTATCTTTTATTCTAAAAAAATAAATTATGTAGACTAGATGAAAAGGATGCCTTGTTACTTCCTCATCTGTAGAAAAAAATGTTAGAATTTTCTTGGAATTTTTTGGGTATATGCTGGAAGCCTGGAAGTGCAATGTATTATGTGACTTGGGTTACTTTTTGGTGTTTGTTTCTGTTTCCGAGTAATGTACTTTTTATCTAACGGAATCACTTATTGAATAATATTTCATGCTTCTCCAGAATTGCTTGTTCTGCCTTTGTACTCTGGACTTTCACGTGCAGAGCAGGTAAGATCTCTTGACTGTGGTATGTTAATTCTGTCTCAATGTTGTGGTTATTATGACATGCCTTTCATACTATGAGTTACCTTGTAGGACTTAATCTTTTCCCCTACTCCTAGAGGGAAAAGGAAGGTAATCATATCAACAAATATTGCTGAGACATCATTGACCTTGGAGGTAACGATGTGTATGAATGTAATACAATCGAAAGTAGTTGATGCTTTTCTATTTCTAACCTTTTATAGTTGTGTCTTGCAGGGGGTAGTCTATGTTGTAGATAGTGGTTTCTCGAAACAGAGATTTTATGATCCGGTATGTATCGACAGTATTTTCTCCTTGAATTGTGCTATAATTACTTTGTTTGGGAAGAATGAGACTAGATGGCTTGCTTACTTTTTTTAGGTGAGTACCTCTATTGTTGTGTTGGGGTGTCGTTTTTCACCAATAGTTAAGGAAATGTATTGCATGCCTCTTCAGGCATTTTCTTTTTCAGAGAATTGGGGAAAAGAATTGAATATGGGATGAATTAAAGGGAAAAAGAAATGACTGTTTTTGATGAAGTATCGAGGGGACTAACAAAGGAAAAGAGGGAAAAAGATCAGAATTTAGTTAATGGGTCTCCCACCAAAAGGATTTTTGGATGGAATCGATAAGTGGTAGTGATTTATTAGGTTTTGGTAAACAAACGGTAATAATTTAAATTTTTTTTTTTAATAGAAAGTAGTTATTTGAACAAGAGTGTATATAAAAGGTAGGCATGGGCAGTTTTTCCTTATAATTATTATGATTATTTTATTTTATCTAAGGTGGTTGTGTCATCTGTATCGTATAGATATCAGACATTGAGAATTTGGTGGTGGCACCCATATCAAAGGCTTCTGCAAGACAAAGGGCAGGTAGGGCTGGAAGAGTGAGACCTGGGAAGTGTTACAGGTACTATCTTTTCATTCGACACTTTTTCAATGGCATGTGAGTGGTGTTAGTGTGGTCATTTTTTCTTACTGAACTTGTTAGCATGTATTTCTCCTGCATAAAAATGATTTAGTATTCTTGTTTTTTGTTGTAAGTTTATTATTTCACTTTAGAGCAATTCAGTTCCCCTGCTTTGAGGGGTGGCCAACTGGCCAAGGACTTTACATCCTGAGTTCTATGGTGGACTCTCTTTTCTTCTCCCCTGCTCTCTCTTAGGGACATAATTCTGATTGCTCTAAATAATTTGACCTTGTTATTGAAGGACATCTTATATTATGGTTTCCACATGGTAGTAGTTCTATGTTAAAAAAATCTAAGATTATTTTTTGAAAAGCCATCACCTTCAATAGAATTCAGTAACTATTCATTAAAAAAATGGGAATGGTAAAATGTTGGACAGATCAATGGAGCCTGGAATGATAAATAGACGAAACCAACTCCCCTAGTGATTTCTGAATGTCGAATCCTTTGTATTAGAGAAATGACAAATTTGAAGAACACCCTACCTTCACCCAAAGAAAAGAAAAGAATAAAGAGAAAAATGAAGTGTACTTACCTCTGAAGGCTAAATCCTCTGCGTCCACCAGCCCATTGATTAAGCCACATTTGCACCTAATTTCACATATCTAAAACTATTTTCATCTTTGGGAAGACATTTCTCTGATGGAGGGAAATAAGAACTTGATGGAACTTTTTTCTTAGACATAAGATAGATACTATATTAGGAATCTAGTGAACTTGGGATGAAATTTATTTTTATGACAAAGAAAGAGAGACTAGTGTTGTATCACTGGATAGTTATTGACATTCTTTAATTGTTCTATAGCTTTAACAACTACTAAGTACTGACAAGGTTTTCAATACTCTGGCTTTATAGATTAGCTAAGCACAGAGTTCTCCTGGTACTTGTCAGAATTATAAACTCTAATAATGTTCTCTCTTTTCCCCTTCTTCATCTACTCAGGCTATACACAGAGGAGTACTATGTTAATGAAATGTCAGCTGAGGGGATTCCTGAGATACAGAGGTCAAACCTTGTCTCTTGCGTTATACAAGTAAGGCCTGTAAGGGTTTTGTAATTTGCAAATCTTTCTGTCATTAAGATTCTGGAATATCCATAGGTTCTTTTTTTGTCCATCCAGTTGTGCTATACAATGGAAGCCTCGTTTGACGTGTAATATCTAAGAATGGAGTTTGACCATATCTTTGTCTAATTAAATACTAGTAATGTTTATAAAAAAATACTTATTGCAAGTACTTCTGAAGACAAACCTAACTGTAGTATTTTTTTAGTATTGAAATTATTATAACCTCTGAGAAAATAATGGTCCAAATCATTTAACTTTGACCACAAGGGAACTTTTTTATGGCATGCAGAGCATAGCATATATTTCGCTTTTTCCCATGTTTTAATGATTTACACTGTTTTAAATTTTCAATATTTAACATGTATCATGGGCTACCTATCTCCTTCCTTAATAGTACCTCTCTCCTCATAAGTTAATTACTTACAACCCGTTTGGTAAGGCAACACTAAATAATGGCAAAGGACTAAAATTAATGAATTCTAGTGTAGTTTTGTTAGAAAATCTCATGCCATTATCCATGGTAACGAAATTTCATCTCAAAACATGTGATTTTCCTTCATAAATTTGCATTACAACTCAAGACCTTCCTAAGTGGTAAGGGATGGTAATAACATTTATGAACAAAGTAGATGTTCAATATGAAGTAGCATTACCATGGATATTGATATGAGAATTCTCTTTACAAATTTACCCTAATATGCATTACCACCTTTTATGAGTTATGACCACTAACCCAACATGTCATTAAGGGAATATAGGTGGGAAGAAAGTAAAATGTCAAAAAATAAAGAAAGAAATCCATAACTACCTCTCCAGAGTAATTTACTGAAGAAGCTATAGATGCATCACATTAGAAATCCACGACTTTGAATTTTGAGGTCAAATGATGCTCTCTACCAATGAATTTCAATTATCTCTATTATATATGACAACAGGGGTGGGATACGAGAAAATAGAAAAAGTAAAAAAAAGGGATGTAACTACCTAATTAATTAAAAAAGATAAAAAAAAAGGCACAACAAAAAGAAAACAGGAAAAATTTACAACACAGCAGTTACTTCCCTCTCAACTAAATTTTTGAAAAATTTAAAATTCCCTGATTTAGTGGGATAAATTGATTAAAAATTATAAAATCCTTGATTTGTTAGATGTAATCAGCAATTAATATAATTTTCTACATGTTTTCGCACGCATCGGGTGCATATAAGGCTAGTGGACATGAAAGTATATGGGAAAGGGGAGCAGTATTGTATCCCCCCTCCTTCCCCAGCCCCCTTCTTTTGACTAATGTATCATAACAATTTGCAAGGTTATGGATGTAGTGATAGTAAAAGTAACATTTTATTATAAATAATTATGATCGTTTCCTGTTTCTGGAGCTAGCTTGGGGCAGAAATAGGATTTTTTTTTACTTATAATAGATTCAAATTTGAAGGCTACATTCCTTCCGTGCTCAGCATGCAATGTTTCTAATATCTATGACACATCTTGTTACCGCAGAATCGGATCTCATTAGCCAAAACCATGAACTACCGAAAAATAATTGGTGCAGCACATATTCTAACCACAATTTAGAGATTATACGTTATTTGGTATTTATTATATTCCAATCAGCTTGCCAATTACCTTGTTACCTTCATCTCGTTGTTCTTTTGGTGTTAAATTACTTGTCTCTGTTTTCCTTATGTGATGCAATCTTTATATGGAATGTAAAAGTTTCTCCCTCGTTTGAAGGGTTGTATCTGTAGTTATTTTGAGATATTCAGGTAAACATTGTTTAAGTATATGTGTTTTCTTCATGCTTGGTCAAAAATTTCTTGGTCTTCTTTTTGGTGCTGGGTATTTATTTTTGTCCTACTATCACCTCATTTTCAATATCTTATCTCTTTGGGCACTGATGTTTTTACAATATAAGCAGTTAAAGGCTCTAGGAATTGATAAGATTCTGGGATTTGATTGGCCTGCATCACCGTCACCAGAAGCTATGATTAGAGCTCTTGAAGTATTGTACTCCCTAGGTGTTCTTGATGACGATGCGAAGCTCACTTCACCTACTGGCTTCCAACTTGCTGAGATTCCACTGGTACGTTTATGCCATGACTTTATATTAATTAGAAGCTCATTAGGACAAGCCTAAAAGTCAGTGTGTTTTATGTGTTTCGAAGTGACTATCAAACTTGATAAGACACTATGAAATACTTTTAAGTTTATTAAATTGGACCAATGTGGGAGATCTTCTGAAAAATGCACTAGTTAAAGACTTTTAAGTGAATTGTGCATCTACTAGTTATGTCTCATAGAGTCATAGTCAGTTTAGAATAGAGGTAGAATCAGAATCTTTGTTGTTTTATAATACTTCTTCTGTTTCTCAATACTTACAAAGTTGTAATTGTTTGACCTTCACTCATGCCAAAGCACATCTTTGAAATGTCTTTAATTATCCATTAGTAAAAATTATGAAAGGACTGATATTTGGGATATATGTATAGAGACTGGTGACACTGGTCACTAATCAAACAACATTAAAACTTAATAGAATACTTTTTTACAATAAAAAAGGTAATGTCAAATCAAAGGTACCAGATGAATAGTGGAAAAATCGAACGGTTGCAAGTATTAAGAAATGGAAGAAGTATGTTCTATACAAGGTAGAATGATTTCCCTTTATATTCCCAAAAAAAAATTCCATTTTACATCGGTTTTTAACTTATTTACCTGCTTATTGTCCATGTAACCTATTTGACATCACTCGGAGATATTGGGATGACGTGACTCTTCTGGCCGACGACCTAGCAACCCTTGCATATTTTTCACTAGATCCGGGCCTAAAAGGAAGTGTAGCGCGTCGCTGAGAAGGGGACGCCCCCATAATTCTTATGTCCATTGGTGTCATAATATGTCACTAGTTATTGTGCAGGCCCCCATAGACCTAACGCAGTCCTCCTCCTTTACCCGTGCTTGGGACCGGCAATGAATGCCACAAGTGACTCACAAGTGGAGTTGAAATGAGTTAAATGTCCCAATTTAGAAAAAGAAAACATTAATATGCGAAATATCCCAATTTTTAAAAACCGAATGGAGTATATGGTAATGTAAGGACTCAGATTATTGTTTAGCTAAAAGATGGTACAAGCGAGTAGACATCATTTTCCTATTAGGTACTTGCAATGGATGATCTCTTGGAGGGACCCATTTTCCTGATGGTTCTACTGACTAAATCATTTATAGCTAGAGATTGTTATTTTCAGGTAAAACATCATGTGCTTGGGAAAAGGCGATAATTATCTTACGTTCTTTTCCACTGAACTTTTCATCCATGCTCTTTTTTGTGCTTTTGTTTCCCTCAATATACAGGATCCTATGCTCTCAAAAGCTATACTTGCATCTAGTGAATTAGGGTGTTCAGAGGAGATGCTTACTATAGGAGCGATTCTTTCTGTACAGGTATAATTCTCCCCCTTCCTAAGGTTCCCACATTCCTAAAGTGCCTATTGTTAATCTAGTCGTTATTTTACATGAAGTAGGTGTATTCTTAATTTCTTATTGTTTCTTCTCTTTGGGTTGGTGCACATGGGGTTTCAATGCCCACTAAGTGAATTGTGGGGGGATTGGAACATATAAGGCTGTTCATTTAGGCACAGTGGTCAATTGCCAGTTTTCAGTGATTATGTCAAGTCATTCGGAAAGGTTTATGCCTTTTCAGAATAATGGGGATAGGGCAATCTGTTGGAGGATTGGGGGTTGCATTTTTGAGCCAAATTTCAAAAGGCTCTTGTAAGTTGCAACACTTGGATTTGGAAGGTCTGACGTACACTTGTACTCGACCATACTCTTACAATTTGTTGCAGAATAATGTCTTCACTTTTGCACCTACACCTTTGCAAGAACGCTTTGAAACACGTATTAACTGGGTCTGTCTTTACAAGCAAAGTTAAGAACATGCTTGTTTCTGAGTATATGCTTTTAAACGGAATCGCTTAAAAAGATCACATCACCCCCTCTTTCTTATGACTTGGACAATATTAAGTAGGAATTCAGATAGTTTTGTTGTTTGCTTCATACGTTTAGACAATTGATAAAGTATTGTGTTGAGTACCTTTTGAATTTTATGATCATGTGCAGTCAATCTGGATCTCTGTCAAAGGAGCAAAAAAGCAGCTGGATGAAGCCAAGCTCCGTTTTGCTGCTGCTGAGGTATGTTACTATGAAATCTCTTACTCCCTCTGTTTTTCTGTTTTTCCTATTGAACCCTTGGTGTACCATGTTAACGAGGCAAAACAGATGCTGAACCTACTAAAATTCACTTTCCTGCTGTTTGAGATATTGTTGATCTACTACTAGCATTGTAGTTGGAGGATGCCATCTGCGAGAGAAAAGCTGGCACTAGTTGTTTGGTATTATGATTTGGATCATTGCGGATAGCTTAGACCTTAGTAAATGGACTTGTATGGTTGTACCTTCTTTTACTCCTTGCCATCTAACAAAAGGGGGAAGAAAATTTTAGTATTTCTATAGATGTAGACAACCTTTTCTCTCCTTTCGTAGGACTCCTGTTAACTGATTGTATAGAAGGGAAATTGGAAATGTGGTCTACATTTGTGTAATCCTTCATGTCCAGAAATAGTTCAAGGGTTGTGTACCTTGTATTTCCTTATCACTAATTCAAGCTTCTTCTTCTTCTAACTTAAGATTTTCGGACTTAATAGCCCAAATAAAAATTTGTTAAGTTTTCCATAACAAGTTGCAAAATCCCAAATCAGCCTCATTTTCTTTTTCGAAAAATCAGCTTACCTGATGGACTTTGACCTCCAATTTGAGGGAGTTATTCTACTTCTTTCTGTAAACAATCATTGCTAGCACCTTCTTCTGCGTTGGTGTCAGGCCCCGCGACTCCTTCTGCGTTGGTGTCAGGCTCCGCGACTCCTTCTGCTTGAATAGAGAATATCCTTTGTTGCATCAGGCCTTCGCCTCCATTATAGCCGCCTCAGCACCCTCAGCCTTGATTCCCCCTAAAACTTCTGCGACCTCCTTCATGGCCTTGATTTGCATTTCCAAACCTCCGAATTCCTTCACGATCCCTCTTGCATTTCCTACTCCACTACCTGACCTTCCATAAACCCTCTTACATCCTTTTCGCGGCAGTTCGTTAGCATATGTTTTTTTTTGGCTCAGGAAGCAACATATCTCCTTGCGCATTTTGCTTTTCCCATGGGACATTCAACATTTCCCGCACTTCGTGTCTTGGTCTTGTGATGGATGGAAAGAAGTTGTTCACGTTGTTCAAGGCACAAAGGTCCAGTGTACACGTTGTTCAAGGCACAAAGGTCCTAGTGGATCCCTCCAGCTGGCTTCTTACTCCCAGCTTCTCCATCCTTGCCACCACTCCTTTGGTGACTTCTTGTTCTCTTAGATCAATTATTTCTTTTTCCAAAGCTCGATCATATAGCTCTTGAAAAGTAAAGTAGTGTCCTACTCACCTTTGCTACATGTAATGTAACCCCTCAAACAATCTCGTCATCTTTAGCTTATCCGTTCTCACAAAGTCCGGTGCAAAGCTGGGCAACTCGATAACTTTCGCAGCATAGTCAATGATAGACATCACCCCTTATCGTAAGAAGAAGAACTCATTCTCCATCTTTCTTTGCAATGAGGGCACTTAATACCTTTCTCTCAACCTTTCTATAAACTTATCCCAAGTGAAGTCTGGTTCCGGAGCCATATTCTTAACAGTTTTCTACCACATATCCGCTTGACCCTTTAAGTAGAATGAGGCCAACCTATCCCTTAACAGTTCACACAATCCAACAATTTCTCCATGTTAGATATCCAGTTTTCAAATTACAGGATCCATCGATCCGATATAGATTGCCGGCTTACCCAATGCCAAATGCTTATAGAACTTGCTTTCTTCATCATTTTTCCCTTGTTGCTGAGCTTCTAAGATGGATAACAACCTAGAGTTCATGTCCTCTAGTAGTTTTGCCCTGTCCTCTCCTATATTAGGTTGGGGTCTTCAATTTTCCATATTGATATTCTTCCATATTCGAGGTCTTCATGAGATCAGCTGTTGATGATTGTTTATTTTTTTAGACAGTATAACATCAATTGTTATTTTGTTTGGATGTTTGTGTGATCTTAGTTTTGTCTTTTTTGCTTATTTTCTAATTGCTGAGTGTTATCTGATGTGATAGGTGGTGATGTAATATTACCAAAATTCTTGTGATTATCTGCATTTATTGTTTTAATTTTTAATTATTCAAATCTCCAGGATGAAGATCATTCAATGAATATTCTTCAATTTTGAATTTTGCAACTGGTTAAGGTCTAGCTGTACGTGTATGTTTAATCGCCTTCTATTAACAATTATGTATACTTTAATTTACTCTCTAGGTTACATGGGTAGCTGTACCTTTCGATCCTCGCCTCATAAGACCTCCTTGAGCTATATTGCTTGTGATAGGCATTTGTTTTCTTCTCCACTCTTCTCCTCTCCTCGTGAGTCTGCAATCTAGCCCTCATCTCACCCCAATGATTAATTATCGCCAGTCAGAAGTAATTGACGTCGTTTAGCCTTTTTATTAATAGTTATCTCAATTTCAGCCATAACGTTGTCCACCTTGAGTTCCCACCTTATTTCCCTTTTGTCTACATCCTCAAGTCTCCTTCTTGTACCTTGGACGAAAACATTAACAAGATACAATATGCGATGCTCCCAATACACATTCTTAAAAGCAATCCATGGTTCACTTTGGGGCAATGTCTTCACTATGGTCTAAGCCTTGATCTCGGGGTGTAAGTAATGATTCTCCCCATGAGTCATTTTCTCGTTATAGCTTTCTACAGACTCCAGCCCTTTCCTAGCATGCTCCCTAGTCTATTTTCCCTATGCCAATTGCCTTAATCTCATCGGGCTCTTCCATGTAATGTTATCTCCAACCTCCTCTAATTTCATCATGCACACGACTCCTCCTGCTCGACTGTTCTTCTCAAAATCCATAATGGGAGAGTAGAATTACAAGCATAATTTTTTTTTCCACTAAGTAAAGCGTTGAACTTGATGTTATTTATCAAAAAGGGATGCAAGTGCTCCCTAGCTCGGCTGTGTAAATTCAGTAGTGTTGGAGACAGAAGTAAGAAAAAAGATTAAGAATTGGGAGAAAAGTACATGGTTGGTGTATGATCTTCTGTTAAAGAAAGTTGTTTATTTTAGAGAAGTTCTTTTTAGATGCTTAATATAAGCACGAGGTAATTGAGGTGACCCAAAAATATTTATTTCTATTTCAAAAAGTTAAATGTTAAATGTTTTCCTTTTTTCTTGTCAAAAGTCTACTTTTAATAAATTATTTGTTGTTCATTTGTTTATTTATTATTATTATTATTGATATTAGTTTATTCGAGTAGAGTATATTAAGGAGAAATAATCGGTAAAGCGATAGATTTAAAGAGGATTACTACATATATGTATAAGGAGACATGAAAAAGATTTGAATTCGGTGAAAAGAAGCTCATAATATATGGCTAAATGAGCTTTTTACAATATTAATACATGGTGAGATTTATTTAAAATGTCCTTTTGATGATGTTTTAAAATACCATATGTTAGCTAATTTTTGTAATAATTTATCAATATGATAAAATGAATTATTCTAATATAGCCATATGGCAATTCAAACAAACTGTAGATAATTTTCTTTCAAAAACTCTACCGTGTATTCTAAAATTAATTGTTGCTGAAGTACTAGCTGTGTTGCTTAATACATATAACATATTCATTTTTGGGATGTTTTCAAATACTTCCAACATTTTTTTTTTGGGTAAGTTGTACACATCAAAGTCTTACTTCATTATTAATCACGTGGGCCATGTTTCACACTCTATCCTTCTCCTCGGTACATGTGTCATTTCCAGATGTTGAAATTAAGGTGGCCTTTGGATGCCAAAATACAAAATTAGTTCACAAGTGTATTTGGTATCTGTTTGGTCCGACAAAATGTATGACCCTCCAAACTGGTTTAACAGTGAGGATATGTAAATGACTTTAACATGGCCTTCTGGCCGTGATTGACCAATCTATGACCTTTCAATCAACTGTTGGAGTGGTAAAGGACATGATCCATCAGTTGGGATTAAAATTTTATAATAGCAGAACAATGAAGAGTGGGGAAAAGATTGTGCAGGGATCATAGGTAATTGGATAGAAGCATTAGCATATAGCAAGGCATGAGGGAGGAAATATCTTATTCAACACCATCTTAAAATTAAGTTGTAGAAAATTTGAGCTGCCATGTTGATTGTTGAGTTTGGTGCTTTGCAGGGTGACCATGTAACTTTTCTAAATGTGTACAAAGGATTTCTGCAGTCTGGTAAATCATCAAAATGGTGTCACAAGAACTTTATAAACTATCATGCTATGGTAAGTACAACTTACTCATCTTTGTTACCTCTTCTTACGATTACTTTCTTTAATGTAATATAAGTTCAAGTTTTTATCTTTAGAATTCTTCAACTTTTAAGTTAGTTTAACTGTCTTCTTTCTGTGGAATTGTACCCTTGGCAGAAAAAAGTTCTTGAGACTAGGGAACAACTCAAAAGAACGGCAAAACGGCTAGGCATAGTCTTAAAATCTTGTGACAGAGACATACAGGTATTCACAAAATCTTCTTTTATACAGCAAGACTCAATCTCTAGCTTTTGGTCACCTGAATGTTTCAAATTCAGTTATTCAATTGGATTTTCCTGTGAAAGTAGTTACTACTAGTTAGTGCTTCACTGCAGACTTGCAAGTTCACATCTAGTGAAGCACCAAAATCCATTGTGAGTTATATGTACACTGTGCACCAAGTAAAACACTTCTCCAGCCAACCCGCTGTCAACTGGTTTCACATCTACCTCTATTTTCTCTTTTTTGCAAATATCAAACGGGGTCTAAGCCGTATTCGAAGTTTTATCAAGTAAAGCAGTGGAACCCTTGCTTCCCTCATTTGGTTTTTGCATCTACCTCCTTTATCTTTCATGTGGCTGGCTGGCAGCCAAGGTTAACATTGAGGTCATATTTAGCGCTATCTAATAGTACATCAAGTTGTACAGATTCAGCCTGCGCTATCTAATAATTGGTTTTACGTCGATCTCTATTTCTTTCTTTTTAACTATTAAGCTGGGTCTAGTATTCTGATGAAGTTTGGGTCCAGCAAATAGAATCTTAGTTGCTATTCTGCTTTCGTAAGGGCAAACTACTTTATGACGAATGTGATTTGATTGATTGTACTGATGAATTTCATTTGATTTATTGCATCCTTCTGTTTCCCACATATGTATAACCTATTTTAGCTAGCTAATGGGGAACTTTTGACTACATGTTTTGGCTCAGAGCTAGAGATTTTAACAGAGAGAAATAAAAAAGTTGAGCTTAAATAGCGAGATTTTGAAATATAATGTGTCTAACAGAATGTGGTTGTGATTGTGACATATCTTCCTCTGTTGGTATTCCTGCTTTCTTCAGAGTAGTTTGATTCTAAATACATGATCACAGTCTTTATAACATCTTCAAACCTGTAACCACCAAGGGTCTGTTCTCTTTAACTTGTTTTCAGAAAAAATAAACAGTTCAGAAAAGTAAAGTTTAGACAAGTTCAGTAAAAATGAGTTGAAGATAACAGACACTAAGTTGAAACAAAGAGCATTGTCATCATTTCCAAGCTACTTGCAACTATTAGTGATTTTGCACTATATGCAAGAGAAACCTGAATCATGACTGCATACACATCTTGCAGGATGTAAGGAAGGCAATAACTGCTGGATTTTTTGCCAATGCTTGTCAGTTGGAAGTAAGTGAAACATGATCCTCTGAAAGACTTTTGGATAAATTCTTACTGGGAAACACTGAAAATGGTGCTAAGATTAAGTTTCTCACAATATCATTGTCGGATATTTATTGTAGCCATACAGCCATGAAGGGAAATACAAGACCATCAGGACTTCTCAGGACGTTTATATCCACCCTTCATCTGTTTTGTTCAGGTTTGTGAAAAAAAATCGTATTGCAAAGATGTATTTGGTATCATTGTTGCTTTTTGGCTGTTAGTGTTTCAGTAATATTATTGTTGGCTAGAGTGCGATGAGCCAATGATGCAAGTGCATTGGTTTAAGACGGTTATAATAGCAGTATCTGTTTTATTACCTTAGCATGTCATGAAAAATATTTACTACTAAAATCTCCATCAGATAGATGTTCTTATTACTGTATTGAATTAATCCAAACAGAAGTCCGTCTTTCCTTTCCAACATGAAGCTATATATATTCTCAAATATGCAAATAACTGAATTTTGAGGTGGTATATGATTCTTGTAAGGGCAAACATGTAGAGGGGAAAATGCTCTAGTCTCATGACCATTCATAATATCTATGTCATAGATTGGGAGAGTGTAACTTGGGACTGAGAGAGTAATAAGCAATAATAGAAAAAGAAGGCAGAGGGGAATGGTAACATCTGCTTGCACAGTTGCATGATAGGTATTTGGTAGCCAAAGTTCACCCCCATTCCAACAGTGCTGACCTTGTAGAGTGCTTGACAAATCATGACATTGGTAGTTTCATATGAATTCGTGGATATCCCAGTTGCTGTAGGTGGCTGATTTTAAGACCAAGTTCATATCTTTCTTGAAACTGTTTGCGACATTTATGATTTATCCTCCGCCCAACCAATTATTATTTTCTGACATATTTGATTGAGATGAGGGGTGATAATCGTCAGTTACATAGTTTCTGATAGTGGTAGAGTTTTTTGTGATTAATTAATGTATGCTGTTACTTCTTTCGTGTTTTTTCTAAATGCTTAAACTTTAATACTGTCTGCTTGCAGAGTCAACCCAAAGTGGGTTGTATACCATTCTCTTGTCTCAACTGATCGCCGATACATGCGTAATGTCGTGACAATAGATCCTTCATGGTTAGTGGAGGCTGCTCCACATTATTATCAGTACCAAGGGCCTGGTCCAATTGGTACTTTGACTAGGTAGTGCATATTAGAGATCTTATACTTGGTGACCCCCATGATTAGCATTGGGATGGTATATTTTTCCGCAAGTGTAAGTGCAGGTATATTGCATTTAGATGAGAAACTCTTTGTAGATTTTCTCCAACCTCAATACATATGATGAGAATTGCGGTCGAGGGACAGAATTTGCAAGGGATTGAAGAGGAGATGAATATAGAAATTTATCTGATGATGAATGTTTCTAATCTTGTATCAGAAGAAAGTAGCACTGTAGAGTCTGTAAACCCCCTTTTCTGGGAGGAAAAGTAAAAGGAAAGTCTTACACAATGAGAGGAGACATTTGTTTTGAATGCTTTGTCTTTTTGGTTTTTGATGTATGTGATCTGAATACATTTTCCAAAAAGATGTTAGAATGGAAATTAATGATCAAATTACGTTTTGTCCGAGGTCATTAAGAATGGTTTTCTTCACCTGAATTAAATAGTTCTGATCACCTCTTCACCTAATATCTGTAATTGATTGGACTTAGCAGCCCTAAAACTTGTAACTTTTTATGTGAAAGTAACACACCTTTGAATGGCATTATCTTATTTCTTTAGTTTGGGCTTCTATGCACTATAAATAATTGGGTCCGTTTAACATTTTCCTCTTTTCTCCTTGCTTTGTTCTTATTAGTTTCTGGTATGACTATGAACAAGCGAAGGACATTCTACTACAGGCTACAGCTAATCTATGTGCAGTGATTTAAAACATATAATTTACCACAATTGCGTTTGGTTGGTGTGGTATAAATGTATATAATTGCTCTTGTCTAGTAGATGGGTCAATTAGGCATCAAGCAATAGCTATGATTGGACTTGCACCTGACCTTACTCCTTTAAACCCACGAGTGAAGTAACCATACAATCATAATTTAAATATTCGCTCCAAGTTTAAACTATGTATGATTCAGATTAGTTCCACTAGATTATATATAATGGATGTATTGTGCATTAAACATTAAAACAGGTGTGTTAGTACTGTGTGAAATTTTAAAATGTTAGGATAAACCACAAAATTCGAAGAAACACAAGTTAATGGCTACTTCTGTTGAAAGGACAATTCGTTGAAGTCACTTGTTTGTTTCGGATATGAAACATTTACGCATTTAAAAAAAACTGAAGGAAATTTATTCATGGACATAATGTCATTTTATAAACTCTTGTTTCACGTTTTCATGTATCCGATTTCCATTTTCGTGCAACATAGGTGGATACTAAGGTAAAACTTGACTAACCAAAGAAAAAATGAAAATAAGGTACTCCAACTGTCCCAATATTTATTGATATCGTTTGACCGACAAAAAGCTAAAATTTTAATACCTTTACTTGACTTCTTTATTTATTGTTAATAGTTAGTATCTGTTTTTTTGTTATTGCAACTAGTGCAATATGGTGTCTCAACATTAAAACTAAGACTATGGCCTGCGAGAGTGATGGATCTTTATTATGGTTGAGGTTCCTATCAAAAGAGATAAATAATAAAAAATTTAGTTAGTCTTATAAGGGACTCACCTACTTTTAAATGAAAATTAGTCAACGGCTGAAGCCCAATATTAAGACGAGAACAAACCAGTTTAATCTATTAAGTGATCAGTTTAATCCATTCAGTAATCACATTCTTTAATCTATATAGTGACTAGTTTAATCCATTTGGAAAGACTGCCTAATTACTTTTATAAAAAATTTGTAGTTCGAGATTCAAAGGTAAACAAAGAAAGGAGAAAAATAAGAGACGACTAGGTTGATGCGAGATATGTAGGGATAATGTTGGATTAGAGTGAAATAGCATAGACTTGTTAGGAGAACGTAGACTTAAATTTGTCTAATTATATATTAAAATTAAACCACCTAATTTTGTTTTATTTTTGAAGGAAAGCCATCTATTCTTGAAACAAAATTGTGGGACTATGCCATTTTAGAAAATATTATCTGTTGAACCTTTTTCCTAAAACCTTCTCACAAATGCATCTTCATTCTTTAGCTAGTATTGCATTGCCAAACAAAATATTTTCCTCTCCTCAGTAGCCACTAGCCAGTATCTAATCCCCAAGCTAATATCACTTCAACAATGGCATAAACCCTAAACCATCCATGGCAATTCATCTCCTTTCACCAATTCCCTCTTCTTTCTCTCTCTCCTATAAACCCTCCTCACTTTTCCCTCCCATTTTCTCAGCAATTCCAACCTCTTCCAAAATCAAAGCAACAACTCTCAACAACCCACAAAATGACATCCAAGAACCTCCAAAACGCCGTGGTAGACCAAAAAAGGGGAGCAAAAAATCCACCACTCTCTCTCCTCAAAAAAAAGCTAAAATTTCAGATGGGTCACTCCAAAATACCGAATCTACAAATGGGTCGACCTTAAATTTGGATGAAATTAACGATTTCGATGATGGGATGGATTTTCCTTACTTAGAACCGCCGCTAATATGCTGTTTTGGTGCAATTCAAAAGGAATTTTTGCCAACAGTGAGAGTTTCAGAGCAGCAAATGCACCCTGATATTTACTCCGGGTGGAAAATGATGCAGTGGAACCCACCTGAATTTGGGCGGGCACCCGGTGGCCCGGCATCGAATGTGGCGATTGCGCACGTTCGATTGGGCGGGAGAGCGGCATTTATGGGAAAAGTTGGAGATGATGATTTTGGGGAGGATTTAGTTTATATGATGAATAAAGAGAAAGTGCAAACAAGGGGTGTGAAGTTTGATTCTAATGTGAAAACTGGTTGTACTTTTATGAAGATTAAGTTTAGTGATGATGGGAAGATGAAAATGGAGTTAGTTAAAGAAGCTGCTGAAGATTCTTTGGTTGCAACTGAATTGAATTTAGCTGTGCTTAAAGAGGTAATTTTGCTTGTTTTTTTTTTTGTAAAAAAATTGTTTCATGTGTTGATAATTCAATATATTGATTATGTGTATGTGGAACTTAGCATTAATGTAGGTTGAAGTTTGTTTTTTAAGCAATTTATTTTACAAATTGGAGTTTTTTGTGAGAGAGTTGGATCATAAGGGTAAGGTTTACAAACTTACATTGTGCATCATCTGTTTTTGTTTCAGTTCCAGAATATTTTCATAATAAGTATCAACTTTTTATAATTTTTCGCTATGCGTAATATGTTTATTTATATGTTCTCAGGATTGTTGAAGTCCACAATTGTGTATGATTTTTTGCGTAAATTATAAGGTACTCTTTGAATACATAGAGCTATATACTCCAATTAGTCCAATAAACTTAACTCACAATCTCATTTTTAATTCATTTAATTTAAGTGGGTCTTATTAGGGGAAAATGAATAAAATATCGAGATTGTGTTGGGAATACTTACCAACAAGAGTTGGCTCAAGTGGTAAGCAGCTTGATGCCCCTTAAGGGAGGTCTCAGGTTCGAGCCTCACCGCAGAAACTCTTGTAGGGAGACTCACCCACCCAAAGCAGGTGTGCGACACGGGTCGGTATACCTGCATGATTTTTTGGGTGGGTAGTAAACTAGTAACTGTTGTTGGAATTTGTTGTATGTAGATTCTCTAGTCTGTTGAATCATCGAGAATTATTGATTGCTTTCACTTTGTAAGGCTGGACTTTCACTATCAATTTTACTCTTATAATGTTATGAAACAAAAATGAAAACAGAATCATGAAATTAATTTCATGATACAAGTATAGCAAGATATATTTCCTATTTTGCCATGTGCAAAGTGACAGTTTATATTTAGAAGGAAATTCAGATAGCTACACTGGATGAACTATGACACATGATTTAGAAAAATTAGTTGCCATGGTTTTTACTACCTGTGTAGAAGTCAATTGTTCCAAGGAAATATATGGCAGAATTACTTCTATTTTTTCTCCGTCTTTATTTTTCTTCTTGTTAAATCTTCTCAGTTATAGTTTTGCTGATTCCTTTTGCTTAAATTTTAGTTATTTGATGTATCAACAGGCTAGGATCTTCCACTTCAATTCAGAAGTCTTGACATCGCCTTGTATGCACTTATCCCTATTCAAAGCTATTAAAATATCCAAATTTTTCGGAGGTCTTGTGTTTTTTGATCCGAATCTTCCGTTACCCTTGTGGAAATCACGTGATGAGACAAGAGAAGTTATCAAGCAAGCTTGGGAGGAAGCCAATATCATTGAGGTAAGCAGACAAGAGTTGGAATTCCTTTTAGACGAAGACCATTATGAGAAGAGAAGAAATTACCGTCCTCAGTACTATGCTGAAAGTTATGAACAAAGTAAAAATAGGAGGGATTACTACCACTACACACGTGAAGAGATATCTCCATTGTGGCATGATGGGCTAAAGTTTTTGTTTGTCACAGATGGAACCTTTAGGATTCATTACTATACCCCTTCTTTTGACGGTGTTGTGATTGGGACTGAAGATGTGTTAATAACCCCGTTCACATGCGATAGAACTGGATCTGGGGATGCAGTTGTGGCTGGTATTATGAGAAAACTCACTAGCCACCCTGAGATGTATGAAGATCAGGATGTTTTGGAGAGGCAGCTTCGGTTTGCTATTGCTGCAGGCATTATATCACAGTGGACAATCGGCGCAGTGAGGGGGTTCCCAACTGAAAGCGCGACTCAAAATCTTAAAGAGCAAGTTTATGTTCCATCAATGTGGTAGAGATAAATATGCTTCACAACCAATACATGGTTCTAGGAAAACTGGTATCTTGTTAGAGATACGAGATATAATCAGTATCGAAAAATATATTTATGATATATTTTCCATATTGATATTATTAAGAGAATAATATATTTAGGTTTATTTATGTTAAAATATTATTTAGCGAATAGTTTATGGTTATGGTCCTATATCTTTTAGGAAGATTGTTTCCTATCTTATGTTACCTTAGGTTTTGTATAAATACTCTACCTATTGATGAATAATATGGAAAATATATCATACATATATTTTGTATCTCTAACATATCTTGAAGTTGGTTGCTAATTTGCTACCTTCACCAGATGATTCGAATGACAGTGTTGCAAACAATTTCAAGTACTTGTGAGAAGAAAAACAGAACAAAGGGTCCTTGTTCATACACGAGACCGTAATCTGAACCAATGAATTAGGAGAACTGGCTTTAGCTTTCTTCTGTGTCCACTCTCTTGTCAGCCTGATATTAAAAATTGTGTTCAGTCATGTTGAAACGGAAGCGTGGGCTAAAGGTTACCAGAATCGCTGCTCACAAAAGTATAAGACTCTCCTCACAAAATAGAATTGCAATGCAAAGTATAGCAAGAATTATAGAGAATATAGACAAGTGTTTAATGAGGAAATTTGAATTTCCTCCCCTCAAGAATAATGTATTGTATTAATTGTATTCAACCTCACAACAATCATACAATCTCTCTCAGTTATTCTCCACTTATTGTTTAGCCTAAAAGACTCCCCTATTTATACTAAACAACCCTAATCCTTTTTAGGAGAAGAACTTGATCTCCAAGTCTAATTCCTTAAAAGATTACTTACCAAAATTCTATCTTATTTCCTAAATACATCCACCTCTAGTAAATAGGAATAAAATAACAAATACGTAAAAGATAAACAAGGAAACAAAATAAACAAGAAAATAAACAAGATCGACTTCAAAGCAAGCAAGATCGCGCATTCCGTCGAAGTGCTCGACCCGGGCACTTTAGGTGCGCGACCCGGGCACTAGAAACTGACAAAACCCCAGTTTTGCCCGAAGTGCCCGACCCGGGCACAAGCTTCTGCCTGGCGTCTCCCCTGCTTGCTGTGCTCAATCTTCACGTTCTTTTTTTCTCCTTCCTTGTTCTCTTCCACCTGCTACATGCTAACACATTGTGATTGTTTTCCAACAATTCTCCCCTCAAGCTCAATGTGTTACATGTCTCCCCTTGAGCCAAAATCCCTCCATGCTCCATTATGAAAAGATTTTGCTTATTCCTCTTACCATGCATGATTACCACCTCCTCATTGGTAACCATTAGAAGTCCATTGCGCATATGAACCTCATACCCCAACTTATCCAACCTCCCTAAAGAAATTAGATTCCTCCGGACCTTGGGACATGTCTAACCTCGACTAAAGTTGCAACTTGATCGTTTTGGAGCTTGATCTCCACAACACCGACCCCCTCAATCTTCACCTCCTCTCCACTAGGCAAAGAGACATGTAACCCATCAACATGCTCATAGGAACTAAAACACTCTTTCCTAGAACACATGTGTTGAGAACATCCCGAATCTAAGATCCATTCCTCCTCATGACCTTTTGATTCTTCCACCATGAGACACATATCCGCCTCATTAATAGCAATAGAAGCCTCACCACCTCTCACATTCTTCAAAGCTCTCAAGTCTTCTTTGTACTTAGAACACTTCGTTTGAATGTGTCCATCCTCCTCACAGTACCAACACTTGATGTTGAGGTTGTTTGCCTTCTTCATGCCCTTCCTCTTGCTTCCTTCGGCTACTAACCCCGCTCCTTCATAGCTTGACGATCCTCCTTGCCTCATGAATCTCTCCGCCTCGATCGGGGCCACCACAAGATCGTCCAAAGCAATAGTAGTCTTCCCAACAAGCAAACTTGTAATTCTTGGGTTATACTTCTTGGGAAGAGATGCCAACAAGAGTATTGCCTTGTCATCCTCCTCAATCTTCACATCCAAACTCGCCAATTGGGTGATCAAGCCATTGAACTTGTTTAGATGATCTTGTAGCGATGTCCCATCCTCCATCTCAAGAGCGTAAAGATCCTTCTTCAAGAGTAACTTGTTGGCCAAAGACTTTGACGCATACATCTTCGTCAATTTGTCCCACAAATCTTTTGGATTTGTTTCATCCAACACGTTGTACTTGATTTCCGGCGCAAGGGATAATCGAATCGTGCTAGTAGCTCGAAGTTGCATATCCTCCCACTTGTCTTTATCCACCTCATCCGGTTTCTTGTCCTTCAAGGTTTTGTGGAGACCTTGATGAACAAGAACATCCTTGATTGTACTTTGCCACAGCGGAATATTCGTTTTCCCCATCAAACAAATCTACTTTGTATTTAGCCTTAAAATCTTCCATTGCACGAAACTAACCAAAAGCTCTGATACCAATTGTTGAAACGGAAGCGTGGGCTAAAGGTTACCAGAATCGTTGCTCACAAAAGTATAGGACTCTCCTCACAAAATAGAATTGCAATGCAAAGTATAGCAAGAAATTATAGAGAATATAGACAAGTGTTTAATGAGGAAATTTGAATTTCCTCCCCTCAAGAATAATGTATTGTATTAATTGTATTCAACCTCACAACAATCATACAATCCCTCTCAGTTATTCTCCACTTATTGTTTAGCCTAAAAGACTCCCCTATTTATACTAAACAACCCTAATCCTTTTTAGGAGAAGAACTTGATCTCCAAGTCTAATTCCTTAAAAGATTACTTACCAAAAATTCTATCTTATTTCCTAAATACATCCACCTCTAGTAAATAGGAATAAAATAACAAATACGTAAAAGATAAACAAGGAAACAAAATAAACAAGAAAATAAACAAGATCGACTTCAAAGCAAGCAAGATCGCGCATTCCGTCGAAGTGCGCGACCCGGGCACTAGAAACTGACAAAACCCCAGTTTTGCCCGAAGTGCCCGACCCGGGCACAAGCTTCTGCCTGGCGTCTCCCCTGCTTGCTGTGCTCAATCTTCACGTTCTTTTCTTCTCCTTCCTTGTTCTCTTCCACCTGATACATGCTAACACATTGTGATTGTTTTCCAACAAGTCACATGGAGATCTAGATATGAATTAGAGCTAGAATGAATTCGTGCGAAAGAGAAATATATGATTGATACTTGAGAGCTCATCCCAATATCAGTTTTCTTCTGTTTGATGATCAAATTAATGTTTCTTCTTGTTTAGATATTGATGAACACTGATAATTCATAATCTAACATATCACTTGTTTGTAGTTGGTGCCTTGGGGGTGGTGTTTATCATGTAGTGTTGAGTGTTTTATGGAGTACAAGAAGTTGATGAATCCAAATTTTTGTTAAGATAGTATTTTCACATAAAGAAGTCTGAGTTGAAGTGTTGAATAATGAATGTGCTTCAATGATTTGCTTTGTGCTCAATATTAATTATAAGTTCAGAAAGTGTTGGTTATGAGAAATAAAGGTAAGACAAGAAATTTTCACAAAGTTGGATAGGCGAATTGGGTGAATTGTGGAATGCAAATATGCAATGGTTCATTTTTGAAATTTGGATTCGACAAGACCTTTTAATGAGTTTGAAGCATTGTTTTTTTTTTTTACATCGGAAATATTTGTATTAATTAAAACACAGATTACAAATTAGAGATAGGTTGAAGCATTGTAGGGAGCATAATAATGAAGGTTCTCTTGTTACAAGCTTTGCCTAGTTCATATCAGATATGAGCAATCTTTTTTTAGTTTTAGCTTCTATTCAGGGCTATTAATCATTGGATTCATTTAACATATTCCTCTTTTCTCCCTGCTTTGTTCTTTTTAGTTTTTGGTATGACAATATGAGCTAGCTAATGATATTATACTCTAGCTAATCTATATTCAAAGGTTGTGCCCTTAGTTAGGTAGTTTGAACCAAATAGTTTACCATGATTGCCTTTAGTTGATGTAGTATAATTGCTGTTGATTAGTAGAAGGGTCAACGAACGCATTGAGCAATAGTTATGATTGGATTTGTACGGGGCCTCAAGTCATTCAAACGCATGAGAGAAGTAACCATGATTATCCAACGATGCAACTGCCAAGAAAAAACGTGTATGGTATATGCTTATATACTGAGCACCCCCTATATCGTTTAATCAATATGCTTTTTACTTTTGCCTTTTCCTTAGGCTTTACTAGTCAAAAAAATCGGGTCAAAATTAATAGTAGTATATGAATAGTGCAAAAATAAAAAAATATTACTAACTTTAAAAAAGAGTAAGGCGATTTAGCTAACCGTTCATTAAAGAATAAAGAATATACTGACCTTTTTGCGTTTGCTCAGAATATGATTATCCATAAACACAAAGTAAAATGTCAATTTACTTCTTATTTAGTAGAGATCAATTAAATATTAAATATTTTTCTTTAAACTGAGGAAGTACTTATACTTCCTCCGTAACAAAAAGAATGCAACAATCACGTATTATAGTGAGGTATAAAATATTCAATTGTTGCATTCTTTTGTTACGGAGGAAGTATATCACAATATTCCCCTATATAACATCTAAAAGGGGTAGGAGAAACTTTTTCAATTTTATGGTATTTCGTATAAGTTACTACCTCTGCTTTTTTTTATTTGCTACATTGTTGTGCACGGTTTTCAAAGCATTATTTAACCCTTAATATCTCTTATTTCGCTTAAGTAAAAATTATAAAAATTTGATATTATGAATCTACACGTCGAGATGAATCTAACAAGATCACACATGACTATATTTGTACTTATAAAATAATCAAAATAATCGGTCAAAGTTAGTTGCTTCATTCCCAAAGTAACAATGTAGCAAATAAAAAAGAGCGGATGGAGTATTTAAATTTTAAATAAAGATATATTTCATGAAAATAACCAAAAGCATTTTTCCGAAATTTGAAACACTTTATTAGAGTTGTTGTCAGATGTTCTGAGTCCTGTCGCCTGTATAGTGTATACGTCATACACTTTATTCTTCCAAAGTCGGGAAATCAGTAACATTCAGCGGCATTAAATTAGACTTATAAATTAAACTGCAAAAGTATAATATCAAGGTCCCGTAGCTCAGTTGGTTAGAGCGTTGGTCTTATGAGCCGAAGGTCGCGGGTTCGAGCCCCGCCGGGACCATTTCGGGATTGTTTAGTTTTTTATTAAAAAAGTCCTATAAATATAATATAGTGTTTGTTTTCTTTTTAGGGCACTATTTTATAGTGCTTGCTTCCTTTTTGGATTCCACATTTTTCCATGATATGCCTAGAGGCCCTAGACAAACAATGCTACTATCATTTATTTGGTTCCTAGAATTAGTATCTTTCTTTGTTATTCAGAATCCAAAGGTTGAATTAATCACACATTTAATGTTTTTTTACCAATTATTTTCTATTCTCTTTTCTAAAAAAATAGATTTTTCCCACAATATTAATTTAAGTAAACAACAACACAAATTCTTGGGTGTAAGCGTTACACTATAATTTATGTCGTTACAATTCACAAACTATCATTTCTTTTGTAAAAACTCAAATGACATTAAATAAATGACATGAGATTCATGTCACCAATACTAATATATTAAAAGGCGTGTCAAACAACGTATACATGCCACGTGGCACCTCTCTTACTCCACTAGAATTTCCCAATGTGTACATATGTTATGTCAACTAACAAAAGTAAATTGACTTGCAACAAGATTTGAACCCGTGACATATTGCTATTATATATAGCACAATTACCATCTCAACCAACTTTTGATCATGCTTTAAATCTCAACATTATTATATTTGTAAAAGTACCAGCCGGGGCAAAGCCCGGGCCTAAATACTAGTTATTGTTAAATACTATGTTATACATGTTACGCAATAAGTTATTGATGTAATATGTTACATCCAAGACGCGCTCAAATAAAAATACTGTGCATTCTTCTAAGACTGTACTTACCGTAATTCCCATGAAAACATAGATACAAGTATCATCTTTGAAACGGAGGTTGTACTTCATTTATCATATAATCTATAAAAGTATAACAACCAAATAATATTCCAAGACAGATCCCCTTTCCATGAAACAAATATGGTGATATTTTATTTATTTATTTATGTTTATAATCAAATGAAAGTCCATATTTATCCAAAACCCCTGTCAAATGGTTGGTCTTGTGTCATTGTGATTATGGTTTGTCGAATTTAATCAAAAGAAAATTCAAAGTATCAAACAACTAGTTTGGTTGGTGGATGACGTTCATTGGAGAGGGAAAGACGGTTCCACGCCCATATTGCTTTGAAAATGCTAAAAAGAATTATGACTTTGTCCAAATATTTATTGCATTTGACTTCTTCATACTTGCACAATTGTCCGTGTGATTTGTGAGCATTTGGAATTTGGATTGTTGATGTTATCTGAGTTCAAAATTTCATTTGCCTTTTGTTTCTGTCATTTTTCTTTTATCCAAATTTATTCTTGAAGGTTAATTAATAAAAACTATAAGAAGAAATTTAAAAAGACAAAAACTTTAAGAACTATATAGTTTTTGTTCTACGCTTTATTAATAAAACTCAATCCAAATAATAATTAAAAAAAAGTTTTATTAATTATCACTATAATTTATAGCCATCGTAACAACATAAATTTCAGACCAAATTTATAAGTATATACAAATAAGACACAACAAAGAGTCACACCTTTGAGTTATACTAAAAGGCCAATATCTCGAGCTGTTATACACTATACATTTTCGTTTTTATCTCTAGTGAGGGACAACTATTGTCATCAGTATTTATGTGAATTTTTTCAAAAAAATTCCAAAAAAGTCAAGTGAATGAATTAGGAAAAGAGAATAGATTATATCACTTTCTAACTATTAAAAATATAGCGACATATGTATAAAGACTTTTGCAAGACTTTTTAGAAGACATAATGAGGTTTTACCATCTTTTTATATATGAAGTAGCGAAATTGTTAAACTATTTCTTTTCAATATTGAGGTCGATTCCTCAAGACTTATGGTAATTTTTTTCAAAATAAATAAGGGGTTGAAATGAAAATCTGGCCTTTGCATGACAAAAGAGCTTCATGTCGCATGTAAACTAATTTGACAATGTCAGACTTTATATATATGTACTTCTTGCTAGTTTTTGTTATAATCTTATATAAAGCACGACTTTTTGAAACATGGCTTGTGTCCAATTATAATAATTTGATATAATTACTAAAGTTGGTGGCGTGAAAGTAATGGTACAAACGATTACTCCCTCTGTCCATTTAAGTTTGCTCCAAAGGAGGTTAGTCACTTTATGTAAGAGCAATAATGTGAATATTGCAATTTTACACTTAGTATTGTTATAAGGTCAAAGTGATGGAATTAGGAAGATAGAGATATTAGACACGTATATGATGAGATGGATATGTAGGGAGAACTCAACGGAGAGAATATGTAATGAGGATAATAGCAAGAAGGTAATATTTCTAAATGTTGATGATAAGATACGATAGATTCATCACGTTGGTTTGACCATGTGAGACGTCGACCAGATGCCTAGAGCTGTCAGTTTGGTTAAAAACTGATGGGTGAACTGCAAACTGAAAGCCAACTGAAGTGACCTATAACTGAAAAGTGCAATAATCAAAAGCCAGCTGTTTAAAGTTAACTGTAATATAACATAACTGAACTGAAACTGAACTGAAGCACGAACCAAACACAAACTGAACTGAAACTAACGGCTTCTAAAACTGCTTTTAAACTGAACCGAACTGAATTTAAACTGAACTGAAATCAATTGAAAACCGTTCTAAACTAATTTAAACTGAACTAAACTGAATTCTACTAATTAAAGTAAATCGATAACTGTTCTAGATTGTTTTTAACTGTAACAAATAATAACGTATCTTGGTTATCTTACTAAATCATAACTGAATAATGACATAACGCCCTAATATACAAAATTTATATATTACAAGGAATACAGCTTGAATGAATCTTGAAGAAATTGTGATGAGTGATAAGCTCTCTTTTAAGCAAATGTTATGATTGCTAAAATTATACGCCGCGTTAATTTACTAAATCTTACTACATGATTACTTAAGAAACAAACCAAATGTTATAATACAAGAATTCCAATCTAACCGTTAATATTATTTCCCCTCTTGTTCCCTCACTTTTTGAGCCTTAATAAATAAAAATGAACGATGTAAGTGGCCAAGATGAGTAACACAAGGTCACAAGCTGCCAACGGGTGATCTAACCGATTTCGGGGTCACCCGAACTCGTGTGGTTTTCTATACAAAACTGATATTAACCAAAATCAAACTGAAAATAACTGTTCAACTGTTAAGTAAATCCCAACTGTTTCAAACTGAAACTGTATGGGTCAAACCAAAAGACAATGGTAACCGAACTGAAAATTGAATGAACTGGATTGTATTGAAACTGAAACCGATAAAATTTAAACTGAATCAATTTAGATGGAAAAAAAAAGCTGAAAATCAACTGAATTGAAGGCAACCAAACTGTTTGGTTTGAACTAGAACTGAACCGTTTAACCGAATTGACACCCCTACAGATGCCCACACACGATTAAGGGCTATTTGAGAGTTGGGATTATGAATATTAATGTCGAGGAAAGCATAAGTAACTTGGATAAAAGGGTTTTAAGACACTAGGTTTGCATGTTTGCATGTTTATAGAAAACTTGACAAAAAGGGTTTGGAGGTGAATGGTCTACAGACTACATGTACAACCATTAGAGATAAAATAATTGATTTCACCCTATATGGATTAAGGCCTTATCGTTGTTTTAGGTGTTGTATTTTTGATTGTGAGCAACGAATAAGTAACACTCTAATCCCTAACGCTGGAAAATGAAGCAAGCCATAACTAACACACTCAGCTAGAATTGATAGGTGAATCTCATTTGCTCAGATGTGTATAATAAACTGGTAGAACAGTTTGGTTTTATATATAAAAAACCAAAACCACAGAAGAATGTAACTAAAGCTGAGAAAGAGTACGGGAAATTTGGAGTGCCTTATATATAAAGGATGAAATAAAATCCATATTTATACTCCCTATGTATTTTTATAGTTCCACCATTTGCTTTTTCACGTACCCCACCACGCCTTTTTGAGCTTTAATATCTCTAATTGAGTATAAGTACAGATTATAAAAAGTTGATATTTGAGATCCTTGCATTGAAATGAATCTAACAAGATTCCACTTGGTTATATTTTTTCTTATATAATTGTGAGAAAATATTATAAAAGTTGGTTGATAGATATCGTTCAAGAGTGAAACAATGCAACTTAAGAAATACGGAGGAACTTTTTTGTGTGTGTGCTAATGAGCAACTAAGCTAGATGACATCCACACAGAGGACCTATTACATTACTAAACTACTTGTATAGGAAGGATTCCCAAATTTTCCTTTTTATAAGGGAACTAGTGAATGTTCGTGGGCCATGGTGATTCCTCGGGTTGTTTCTTTTTGTAATTTTATTGTCTAGTGAGGAAAATTAACGTCATAATAATTTGAAAAATACACTCTTAAGAGTTTGGAAATGAAAACAATATCTTAACTTTCTACAAGGAATTGGAGTAAGAGTTTATGTCTACAATAGTATACTGTTATTACCATAAATGTGATAGGTATCTAACTACTTGTGTAAGTCTTTTGATAAGATATAATTATAAGACCTTATTATATTTTATTTTGAAATAATAAACAATTATATTATGTTAGATTCATGATTAATGTCTAACTTTTCATTTTAAATGTTACGTATTCGATATCATGTGGCAGATAGACTTTCTTAGTTTTGAAAAGCAAAACAAGTACTTCAAAAGTCATTCTTCTTCATTTCATAAATTCCCCAACACCCAAAGTCTTTTTTTCCCCAACAGCATCTGTGACATCAATCATCATATTCATTTTTCAAGATTAATTATTGGGCAAAACTCCACACATGCAATAATTTTTGTTCCCTTCCCCAATTTTTTTATTCTTAAAAAATCTACAAAATAAAACATTCACAGATTTCACACACCCACTGCCCTTTTGTCTTCTCCTACCCTTGTGACTTGTGTATATTAGCTTTGAGTATGGTTTTGCTTCTCTTTTACTTCTACTTCTTTAGGACATCAACTGAAGAAAAAAAGAGGGTCATTAGTCATCAACATTTCTTTGATTACCTACCAAATTTAGGACACACCCATCTTTCCCATAAAGTTTCTTCCTTTGGTATGTTAAACTGTTCTTCATTCAGATCTTGTTTTTATCTCTCATCCTTTTGTTTTGTTCTATATTATTTGGCTTTATTTCCAATTCTCTTTGTTGGGAGTGTGCCCAACTGTATCATATTGCTGTATTTTGGAGTGAAATATCTTGGCTTTGAAATTAAGTGAAGATTTTTTTGACTCAAATTTGTGTATAGTTCTGAGAATTTCCTTCTTTTGGCTTCATTTAGCAGCATAAATTGATGGTATAGAATTGTTGGTATTTTTGGTTTGTAAAGTAATTTCCTTTCTTATGTTGCATATATTCAGCTTCTGTTTCAGTTTTCATCTTCAGAAGCAATTTTATATTAGTAAGTTGTGAGTGTGAGTGATGATAAACTTTGAAAGATGTTAGGCCTTAACTTCTTAGGTAGTTTTTATGATTTTCAACTTCTCAAATTTAACTAGATTTATGGGTTTTGATGATGATATTGTAATTTTCTTTTTTGTTATGAATTTTTATACGTTTATTGTTTCATTTGTCACGGAAACGATTTCTTATGAAAATTCATGTTAGCCGACCCCAAATCATATTGGGAAGGCTTTGTTATTATTATTTAGAACTTTTGAGTTTCTATATAGCATATGAAATCCATGTTATATCAGTCAATGCTTCAACTGACCATAATTAGAGTTTATGTTAGATGGTCCTGTATTAGCTGGTGTGACAGCAAATCTAGCAATGGGCTCTGTGTTAGAACTGCTGTTTAAAAATAATAATTTAAATGATGATAAACCATCCTTCTAATTTGTAGTTTCCTTCTAAAAATCTGGTTTTTGCTTTCTCCCTTTTAAATGATTGCTATATTTAGATGCTATACGCCTCCGCATCAGGAGAGCTTTTGTTGCTCAATTATGTGGCTTATATCTTTGAGCTCTTTCTCCAGTTTGTCTATTATATTTTCTGGTTTGATTGATTGACCTTCCATATACAATCACAAGGTGATATAGAGACATTTCGGATATTGAGTATTTCCATATTTGTGACATATAGGAACCATATATTTGGTGTCAAGATTCTTTTTAGAAAATCTATACAGTGCTGTTTTAGTTGCATCTATTTTTGAACTTATATCTCTGACTCTTGAGCATCAGATGCTAGTACAATGACATGTACTCCCTATGTTGACTCTGATTCTTCGTGTGACGTCAAATGCCTTTGTCAATTTTGATGTTTTCAAACAAATTGCCATCTTAGTTGGAAAGTACCTGTGTCTGCCTTATTTGAGCAATATACAGATCTAGTACTCAATTTCTTACATTACTCTTACAATTTCAGCAACTTCTGCTGCATGAATATTTACAAATGCGGATTTGCTGATTGAAGTAGATTTAGTGACATATCTAATTAGCTTTGTGTGGCAACCTTTTTCAGGCTTAAGATAGATTGAAGTAGGTTTATTGACCTCATAATGGGTTCTGGAGATTGGTTTAAGACGATAATTACAAGAAAGAAGAAGGTGAAGCTTGACAAAAAACGATCAAAGGTTTGTATGCATTCTTGTTATAGAATCTGTATGTAGAATGCTGCTTATCAGCATGGGATATGATGAATGTAGAATCTTTTCATTCTTGATTTGTAGTAATTTCTTCTGTACACATGCAATATGTGCATATGTGGAATAATATTTCTAAGCTAGCTCCTGTTGCTCAATCGCTTTCATGTATGTGTAAATGAGGTAACAAATCTTGCCGTTTCCAAATTGCATTTATAGAGCACCTTCTATTCACCTAAAGGTAGCATGTGATGTGGAGATTCTACACATACACAGTATTTAACTATGTGATCTAGTTTTCTTTTTCTTCAAACATTTCCTGACTATTCCAAGCCTCACACTATTTCCCTTTTTGGAAACAAATAGTAACGACTAACGAGTAAAGCATGTATGTGACAATTATATATTTCTTTTTTCTTTTTCTTTTTCTGCCCGTCGCAATCATTATCACTTATGAGTTATGAGGGGTTAGCTTCCTTTAACAAGACTTTTGGTACTCTTCCTTCTTGGTACTCTTTCTAAATAAGATTGATTTCTGCCTGCAAATTGCTCCTTTCTAAATAAGATTGATATTAAACATGCAATTTACTCCTGCCAGGAAATATCTCAAAGTCTGGAATCTATTGATAGATTTCTGCTCACTCCCTGGAGTGTTTACTGATATTGATTGTGGTTATGTTTATTTTACATTCTAAATATGTCCTCTTGTTACTGGGACGATATAATTTGATACTACAATTTACTATTTGCATGCACACTGTGACAATTTGTCCCTAGAGGTAATTAATTTGGTCATAAACTGTCCACTTTATATGAACATTATAAATCTATCACATAAATTTATAGCAAATCTCATGTAGTCATGTGATTAATTCTCTGCCTATCTGACAGGGATCTTCAGCTTCAGATGAGCCAACTGGATCTAAAACTAAAAAAAAATCTGAAAAAGCCAATGCTAAAGGTGGTCGGGGTATCAATAGAACTAACCGCACTCTTGTAAAAATCAGTGAAGATGTTGCTGCAACAAGGATACAGACTGCTTTCAGGGCCTATATGGTATGCAATTGCTAACTGAGTTGAAAGTACCTATCCTTCATGACAAGAGGGAAGGAACGGGGGCCATATTGTAACAAAATTTTGTGTGCATTTATCTACTTGTATTGCAGGCAAGGAAAGCTTTCCGGCGTATGAAGGGGATAATACGATTCCAGAAACTGACACAGTTCCAGTCTGTTAAGAAGCAGTCTACAAATACTTTGAATCATCTTCATTCATGGAGTATGATACAAACTCAAATTAGACATCGCCGCCAGTGTATGGTAATTGACGGCCGTCTTAAACAGAAAAAGCTAGAGAACCAAATGAAGCTTGAGGCAAAGCTCCATGACTTGGAGGTTTGTTTTGAACTCTTTCACCTGTTTATGACAAACACATGAAGTGTACAACTATCTTCAGTTCAGTTCATATAGTTTCTTGTGCTTTTTGAGGAAATCCAATGTCAGAGTATCAGTTTACTAAATGATAATCTCGATTTTGAAGGTCATTTAAAAGGCAAAAAAAAAAAAACAGATCAATTATGTAAAATGTAGACCATGCAAACAAGTTGGGTTATGTATATAAGGGGAATTCTACAGGGTAACCTAATACTTTCTGTTTACTAAATTGATTCTCATATAAACATTCTGTAAAATAACCCTAAACTTCGAGAAATACTCTAGAAAATTATCTATGGTAACCCTGGGGAGATCTTGTTGTGATTTTGGAAAAATAGGGTTATTTTGAATGTCTAAAGTACATGGTTGCCATGGATAATTTTCCTCTATAGGAGGACAAGAAGCAATTAATATTATAGGGCAGGAGTACAACTTTTTCTGATCTGGCACATCTTTGAGTTAATCAAGTGCTAAATTATTGATTAAACTCTTAAAACCTGCTAGGTGGAATGGAATTGTGGTGCTAATACAATGGACGAGATTCTAGCAAGGATACATCAAAGAGAAGAAGCAGCTGTGAAGCGGGAGCGAACCTTGGCTTATGCATTCTCTCATCAAGTATAAATATATGCACCTGTATAGTTATATCTCCCATCAATTGTTTTGTGTGGAAAAATGGCTAACGTTTTGTTTGATTCCACATTGCAGTGGAGGGCAAACTCTGGTCAAAATCAAGGTTCCAATACTTCTGAACTAGGGAAAGCTGATTGGGGATGGAGCTGGAAGGAGCGGTGGATAGCTGCTCGTCCATGGGAAAGCAGAGTGCCATCCCAAACCATCAATCCTAAGAAGGGGCAGAATAAGCTTACAAGCAAGGCTCAGAAAAGTAGTAACTCTACAACAACACAAAAATCAATTCCTGCTAAATCAACAGTATTGAATGGTAAGGCACATGGAAAAGCCCGAAGATCATCCTTTCCTGGAACAGGAAAAAATGCCGAGCAAGAACCAAACATCAAAGTTCAAGAAGCAACAGTGAAGAGGCGTGAATCAGTGTCTTAGAAAAACTACAGATTGTCAAGCATTCGTGTAAAATTTTCAAGGGTTCTTCGTTTGAAGGATGCAAATCCTTACTCTTGCCAACATTTTGATTAATGTTATTGTATGTATACGAGGTGGTGTGAAAAAATATGTATTGCCAACTGATACTGAATATATCTGTACTTGTTTTTTTTTTCTTTTTTGTTTTACCTGAAGTGTCCTTCATGTTTGTAAATGTTGAAGAGAATACACTATTTATAATGTAAATAGACAACATTTTTTTTGGAGAGATTTCATGGCATGTTGTGTAATGATGTTTCTGAGGTTTTTCCCCCTTGAGTTTAATTCTGTACACCAGTGACCAGTACACTGTTTTCACTTGTGTTCTTCAACCAGATTATACTAAACATGTCTGAGTACGTAAAATTGAAAATTACTGTTATAACAGCAAAGATTGATGGTAAAAAGATAGGCTTGCGATTTTGACTCTGCGCGCAGGGTCTGTCACCCAGAGGCCGCAATATGCAGAGTGACTCACTGACAGTGCCATGAATAATACCAGTATCTATTGAACGAATAGATTCCAGTTTTCTGTAGGAATGATCAAAGCTTTGTCTGTTTTGTAGAGATTGGAATTTATTTAGCAGGTTACTACAATTGCTTGTTGAGGAAGTTTAATGTTTTTTGTTTTGTTTTGAGGGGAGGAAGTTCAATGCTTGATTTGATCGCAAATTAGAAGATACACCTGGTTTTCCTTATTGAAAGTTTATATTGAAATAATCGTAGCAGATCATATTACATATCATACTCCTGGGTGTATGAACTAAGTGTTGAGAAAAAAGGAAAATAACGGAATTACGAATTATTACTAGTATTGCCAAGTTTATTCCAAAAAGTAGGCTTCATCTCTACAAATGCAGGTGATCGCTGGTACACCAATGATGCAGTCTCTATCAAAAATCCAGCAGTCAAAGCAAAGATGATGAATTTTGTACCATCTACTTCATAATCAAAGTAATGAAGAAGATACTTTTCTCCCATCCATTCCCGCTCCACTTCTCTTCGGTTCTCATCCTGTTTAAAGCAGAAAAAGAAGATTACACCATAACTCTTAATTATGTCAAGTTAAGAAGATTAGCATAAGAATGGATTGAACCTTGAGAAACATTTCCAAGGGAGCATCAAATATCGCCTCGACTTCAGCAGTGTTTGGGGTGGGTTGAAATGCAGTTTTGTCGAAAAGTAGGCCGAGCACTGGCACTACTACCATACCATTCTGTTCATAACAACAAGAAAGTCATCTGGTAAGTCAAGGTGGAACTTGAAGCAAAATACCCAACTGCTAAATATATTCACTTGTAAGTGATGATCAATTGTAGCATAACTGAGAACATGTTAAATTGAGGAAGACCTTCATAGTGAAAGGTTGAAGAACAGAAACAACGTCTACAAGTGAAGGGTCCAAACCAATCTCCTCCTTTGCCTCCCTCAACGCGGTTGCAACTTCATCTTTGTCGCCTTCCTCCATCTTTCCACCAGGAAGCGCTACTTCTCCTGTGGCAAAAATGATATATATGTTATGGTCTCAAGGTGTTCTCGATTCCCAACTATTATGGACAAATTTTGTTCATAATGGGGAGTTTTTGACGAGCATGAGGGAGAACATGAGGTTTTGGAAATATATGAGGGGTGACTTGGGTTGTTTGAGAAAGATTTTACGGCTCTGTTTGGTAATACTACCTGAAATGTAGCTGAAACTGATAAGGTCGCACCTAATTCATTTTAGCACCTAAATGTTTTAGCAACTTATCATTTTAGCACCTAAATGTTTTAGCAACTTATCATTTTAACACCTAAATTTTTTTAGCAACTTATCATTTTAGCCACCTAAAATACTTCACCAAATAGAGCCTATTAGTGTATGTTCTTAACTGTTAGTTCCTCTCCATCAAATTTGTACAAGTTGTAATTTCCCACGCTTAAAAAGTTGTAGTTACATAGTGGACGTGGCAAAACTGATCTGGTGTAATATAGTTTAACCGAAATCAGAACTGTAACCAAAACTAGGTAAAACCAATTTTTTGACCCATGCATAATTTGACTCAACCTGAAAATTATTATCGGTGTTTACAACAATCAGATGAACAATAGGCCTCAATAGGATCCTATATGAAGTTGACCATACACAAAACGGAACCAAATGACTCGTCACTAAAAGTGTGTCAAGTATTTTGAACCAGAGGAAATACAACCTAAAACGAGACCAAGTAGAATGAATTATTTGCCACCTACATACTTGAACATATATATACCTGGAGGCTGGAGGCTGGAGGGGAGAGATTTAAAAACAAGGAATAACCAATCCAACAGTGGAGAGGACTGACTAACCAGAGTGAGACGAGAGAGTGGAGGCACGCTGAGTAAGAATGACGCGCAGTTCACCATTGTCTCCTTGAAACACGCAGACCAGAACTGCAGCTCTTCTATCACTCATTGATCTTGGTTGGTTGTCATGACTTCCTACGTTGGCAGGCTGACGGAGGCGGAGCCGTTGAGCTAAGTCTGATAATGGCTCTAATCCGCCGGCTTCACCTTTGGCATCCATTTCAGATCAGATGTAAACACTTGCAGGTCAGCGTCAGTGGAGCTCTAGCAACTCACCTACTCCAACAAGCGCCCACCTACCAACTTTCTTTTTTATTATCAACTGTTGATGGATACACAACATGACAATGTAGCCCAAATTGGAATCTTGTGTACTGCATTGAATATGACGTCCAATAATTATGGATCAACAATGCAGTACCACCTTGATGGCATTTTTTTTAAAGAGAAGTTTCTTTGTTTTAGACAAAGAAGATACATTGGTAATTTGAACCTGTGAAGCTTATATATTACGTAAGTTTCGGCTTTCGAATAATGGAAACTATTGAAAAGATCATCGGAGGAAGCACAAATCCAAGTTTACAGAATAATAGTTTCTATTAGTTACATTTCCTCTTCACAAATGCTGGAAATAGTAGGTACAAAATCTGTAGTATGTAAGAAGTGTTCCTGCTCTCATTTGAGATCAAGATACTTGACCAGAAACAATTTTCCCATTCACTAGGTCTTAATATACTGTCGGTTCTAGTTTTAATTGAGGACAAAATAGTTACATGCTTAAATAATGGAAGCTTAAGTGTAATTGATGAGAAATTATCCCCCAACTAGGAGATCAGAAATCACTTCATTTTAGCAGTATTTGGAATCAGCAGCCGACCTGCATCTATGCCATAAAGCAGGTAGAACCCAATTGAGGATATATCTGGCATATATGCTGATCAAAACAAGAGCTCTCCCTATCCATGAGCTTGGAGGATAGCTGGACCCTTAAAAGGTTGCGTAGCGTAAAATGTTGTTGCAAGCTTGTGAACCTGAAGCTGTCAATTTAACTCTAATTGTGTCGGGAAGCAACCACTCAGCTTGCTGGTAACAAAAGCACTGCATTTTCAGGTGAGGAAATATGTGAGGCTGCAGCAGCCGAAAGTAACCGAAATCTATAATGAAAAAAGGAAGTGCAATATTAGTTATGACTAAAGCAGCCAGGATCCAACAATATCGTATATATCAGAGTGTTTCAGCTAATTTTTGTCCCACTTGACCCTTTATTTTGAATCGAAAAACAATTATACACCAAGAATGACATCAAATTTTAAACACCATGGTACTACGTAAAATTGCAGATTCTCGACGAAAGAACCAAAAAAAAAAAATTCAATAAGGGAAAACAGCATACTGGAAGATGGAAATTGTTCACTTACGTCTGAAGGAAAGAAGCAACAAATTCAACACGAAAGGACTAGACCAAACCCAAGTAGACATTCCCCTTTCACAACAAAGTACAAGTTAATCTCGTAGTTTGATATTCTTGTTTTTTTTATGAGAAAGTCATGTTATAATCACCTTGTTAGGGCTCATTCTCTTCACCTTGTAGAAATAATTTTCAGGAAAAATAAGTTCAGATAATTTTAATTAAGTTGCAATAAGCTCTGAAAGTTCCAATAAGTTATAACTATGTTTCAATAGTTTGGATAAGTTCCAATAAATTTAAATATGTTCAGCAAAAATAAGGTGAAGCAAACATGCCTTTAGAAGTGATTGAAAATTAAGACAGACCCATTTTCAACAATTCTGGAAATTTAAGAGATCAAATTAGAAAGAGAAATGACCTGAAAAGATTCCTGAAACACACATAATCGGTATGAAAGGGACTAGGGCAAAGCAAAACACCCATTTCCCTTTCACTAACAAAGTAAACAGTAATCTCATATTCCAATATTCTCTATTTGACGAGGAAGTCATGTCATATTCACCTTGTTAGAAGTGATTGAATATTAAGATAGAAAAAGCTTTCAAAATTATGAAATCTGAAATTTTCCTAGAACAAAAGAGTAAAGAGAACTGACCTTTAAAGATAATTGAAATGCACAGGTGTCATACACGTCGTGATCCCAAAAAGTTGAACTTCCTTCGACAGAATTCTGAGCCAAGCTGGCCAACCGCCAACATAATCTAAGAGCATGTTTTACCAATTGCTTTACTGAAAGAAAAAAAAGAACTGACACATCCAAAGCAGACTACAAGAAATTCATTATTGCTTTCAGCCACTATTAATACATCCACATTTATATATGTACACTCCAGTGTTCTACTGTGCAAAGAATGAGATGTAAGTAGAGCTGGAAAAAATCTTCATTCAATTCAACGCATAACAGTATCTTTATCAACATTTCTAGGAACCTTGAATTTGGGACTCTGCTCAAGGAAAGGTGGTGGTCTCTGATAAACAACTGATGCAGCTCGAATCAGGATCCCAGCAGTAAGACCCCATATCAGATACTTTCTGTTATCTGTTTCATAATCAAAATAGTGAATCAAGTACTTGTATCCCATCCACTCTCTTTCCTCTGCTCTGCGATTTTCATCCTGTATCAACATTGCAATTTATCTTATGTCAAAAATAAGAAGGCACGGTAAAACTTGTATAGTGAAGGAAGACCTGAGATCTAAGAGTGTAACCTTGATGAACATTTCCAAGGGTGCATCAAATACTGTTTCAACCTCTGCAGGGTTTGGTACTGGCTTAAATGCATCCTTATCAGACAGTATCCCGATTACTGGTATTACCTTCAAGATATGCTGCACAAATAACATGATTTATGTTATCTTAAGCTGGTTCAGAAATTATGTTCCTGCATCTGGAAGTGAATACTTGAGATAGTAGCTGATATCTGGGTGATTATTAGTATATGATTGTATTATGTGAGCATTTCCAACTAGTTATAAGGGGATAAGAAAAACATAAGGCTTCTCTGCCACGCTAATCAGAACATAACGAAACCTAAGGGCATATTATGCATAATTTATACAAAATAAAACAAGACAAAAATACAGGGTACTGCCAAAATGGGTAAAAAATTATCTATATTTGGGCTTAAAGAAAGAAGAGACCTTGAAGAACATGTAGTACAGAGGATACAGCTGAAGGTAAATGGTTTCAGCAGTGTCAGGACAAAGGAGTATCCTATCTCCTAAAAAACATCTACAGAACTCCAAACACTGACCCCCAAACATTATAAGCTGAGAGCTCAATTAGCCAGCATTTATGTGATATTCTAATCAGTGTACTGATTAAGCAAATGCTACTGATGATACCAAAAGAAGCCGCAACTATGCATTTGTAGAATAATGGACTTAACAAATGATTGTGGATATATATTAACCGACATACGACAAAAAATTCACATTATTAAGTTAAGTTCAACATTAACTTTCAGTGAAATTTTGAATGAGAGAGCAAGTTGAATTGTTGAAAAGTGAACATCTTTCGAAAACAAGCCTCTCGAAGTCTCGAACACAGATGAGAAATTTTTTGCTCTTCTACTCTTCAATCCAAGACACTACAAAGAGGGATTTTCTTTATCCAATTAGTATTTGCATTGCATTAACCTGCATGTGTAGCATGGAGGGGTATCATCATGAAGAACTTCCCTACATTCTAATTAGATCCTCTAAATTGAGATCTCATACAACCAATAGTAGAAGTGGTTTCCTTTTGGTATTGTGGTAACTGATAATTTGGTCAGTCCTGAGTTATTGGGTTGCCATGGGTTAGGGTGATTTTGAATTTATACTGGTGGGTTCCAAACCCCAATGGCATAAGTTTCACACATCGACGATGAGGGATGGATTTTCACAAACTCTCAAGTCAATCCCTCCATGTTCCGAGTTACCCTGACAGAATCTTCTAAGGCAGTTATACTGAACAATGAACATGGTTCCTTAAACTAAGTTGGAAGGATGAATATACTCAAGGAAACATCCATAACTGTAAAGCTACTTGTTAAGCAACTTTGCCTCCGACAACTTGAAAAGTGTAAATGGTAGTACCTTTGTTGTATTTCTATGGCCTGATACTGTGAACTTTCTCAATGTTGGGCAATGTTCCTTGATCCAAGAAAGGAGCAATATGGAGATCATTGTCTTAGGTCATCAAAGAGTAGTGTATTGGGTTAACAAAATGAATTTCACTGGGTTACTCTCTCACGTTACCATTATCAAGAAAAAGACTTATGTGTACATAGAAAATTTAGATTTCAGTCTTGTCATTACAGATTCTGTTCCATTCAAAAGACCCATCTATAATTTATGAGATAAAAGATTGTAAAAGATGGACCAAATGAGTGGTTGCATGCCAACTTGGTCATTGATTAGAGTGCTTTGACAAAAGGTGTCATTTTTTTATAACCTGCAATATATTGAATAACAGGTAGATTTGGCAACCAACTAGGGTATTCACAAGACGGGCTATGGTAAGTGGCCATTACTAAAGCAGCAGAAAAAATGCCCACTTGCAAAGCATTTACACTTTTATTGACCTCTGACAAGCTTTCATATCGTAGGTTGATTGAAACCCTTTCCATGACGAAGCATAACATGAATGTTATGTACACTAATTCTAGTCAAAACAAAAAGAACATACTCTTTCCATCCCAAAATATTGTCATCATGATAGTGTTTTTGAACAACCAACACGGTAACTAAATCAGGACAGAAGAAGTATACATATATCCAAACAAACTAACCCTATAAAAAAACAAAGATCTGTATACGTATATGGCTATAAGATCTGTATACGTATATTGCTATATCCGCAGGGACAAGTTGTACAGTTCTTACTAGTTGCAGTTAAGTTAACCAACAAATCGGTTTGTGTTAGATACCTTGGACAAAAATGGCTCAAGAATAGTCACAACATTCACTAATGATGGATCCAATCCAATCTCCTCCTTAGCTTCCCTTGTCGCGGTTTCTGCATCATCCTTGTCACCCTCCTCAGCTTTCCCACCAGGCAATGCCACTTCCCCTGAAATCAAAGACCAGAAAAAACACTTCAAACTTTAACCTATATAACACAATTTTACACATTCAACAATCCACATTTAACAAAACTTATATAATCATCAATACGCGAGTGGAAGCCGAAACAAGCACATGATTAATTTACCAAATCTCAAAATTCATAATGCTCAGATCATCAAAAGTATGCCAAAATATCCCCAGGACAAAGAATCCACATTCAACAATCTACCATTTCTACTTACTCCACATCAAAAGTTTGGTTACGAAATATCCACATCCCACAATCTACCATTTCAACAATCCACATTCCACATTCAACAATCAAAATTCATAACTCTCAGATACATCATCAGATACAATCTACCATTACACCAAAAGTATGCCAACAATCCACATTCCACAACCACTGAGATAGATATCAACATCAACAAAAAAAACTGGTAACAAATTTCATAACCAATACATAAAATCACCAAATTAGAATACTTGGATTATTCAACAAAAACATTAAAAAAACCCACTTGACAGAGTAATTAAAAAACAAGTTTCTTCCAATAAAAACCAAAATTAAAATTTAAAATGTCAAAAAATCCACAATAATCCATAATAACCAACACACAAAATGACCAAATTAGCATACTTGGATTAATCAACATAAACATATTAAAAAAACCCCACTTGACAGAGTAATTAAAAAACAAATTTCTTCCAATAAAAGCAAACATTAAATTTGAAAGATGTTAAAATCCACAATAATCAAATTAATCCACAATAATCAAAAGAAAAGCAAGTATTAAAAAAAAAAAAAGAAATTTAACCAACCAGAGTGAGTTGAAAGCTTAGAAGATCGTTTAGTAAGAATAACTCTAAGATTTCCATGATGATCTTGAAAAAGACAAATAAGAACAGCAGCTCTTTTAGGCTTAAATCTTTCTTCCATCTTAAATTCTCGAACTTTCTCCAAATTCTGACCAATTGGGTTAGAAGATTCAGCAAAACCCACTTGTGCAACCACTTTTCCTGTCTCTTCTTCGATGTCATCAGCATCATCGTCGATTTGAGGCGGTGGTTTGTAGAGGCGGAGTTGCTGAGCTAAAGCTGCAAGTTTTAGAGAGGAAGAAGAAATGGGGGAATTCATGAGGAGAGAGAAAGTTGATGATGATGATGATGTTGATGATGATGATGATGGTGATGATGATGATGGTTGGGGGATGATTAGTGGGTGTTTAATGGGAGTGGGTATGTGCAGGTGAGAAAGTGATGGTAGTTTTCGAAGAATTGATGAGAACATGGGGTTGAGAGAATGAAGATGGTTGGTTTTAATGGAGGTGGAGTGTGTTCATCTTTTTTTGGTACACTCCTTGTTTTGTCCCTTGTGATTTTGGAGAAATTCGTAATTTCATTGGGGTGGAACGAATATTATTCAACTCGTGGCACCTTTCTAGAAAAAGGAAAGTGTCAAGAATACGTTAATCTTTGAATGGTCGGTTCAAAATAAGTTAGTAGGGGTATAATTGGATTATGGTGTTATTTATGGTGAAGGGTAGGCGAATTACCCGACAAGAATTCAAGCGTGTTTATTGTGGTGGTTGAGATTGGTTGATGGGGTTAACATAGGATGGCGGTGGGGCGGGTGTTGTTTAGCTGAGGATGGAGTGAAGGAAGAGGGTGATACAGAGAGAGGATAATGTTTTCTCTTTGTCAAGGTGGCTCGTGAGTAACGTCGCCCACCCTATATGTCTTGTACAGCTTGTTTTGTGGTTTGGGTGGAGGGTTTGTGCGTGGTGGTAGAAGGGTTTCATGGGTGGGGTTGGTTTTCGGATAGGTGGTGGAGTGTTTTTAGGGGTGGGGTTGAGGCTTCGTGGGTGGTGGAGGCCTTGACGGTTTCTGGGTAGGTGGGGCTGGGGTTTCGTCAGTGGGGCTGGTGTTCTTGGGGGAGGTTGAAGGGTTTCATGAGTGGTGGTGACCTGTTTGTTAGGTCGTAGGTTATTTGACACAATTAAAGTAGGTACTCCCATAAAAATTTTACTTATTCTGAGTTAATCGAAAAACTAACTTATTTTGAGTAGACCACCCAAAAGTTGACTTATTCTTGACAATTATTCTTCCTTTATATAATTAATGAAATACTAATGTTGTATGATATATGACAAATGTGGAAAAAAAAAGAGGTACTAATATTGTATAAAAATGACAAATGTGGAATAAGAACTTACAAGGTTTTTTTTTTATAATTAAGAACTTACAAGTGTTGTATAAAAAATATAATGTTGATTGCTATTTCATCGGAACAAATTTTTTCCTCCCATTGGAACTAGGCAAAGCTTTAAATTATTGCTAAACTTCAACAGATTGCACAAACTAGGAATGTTGCATTGTCCACAAAATGATGACGATAAGTTCTTCCTTTATCTGTTATTTCGCTTACGTTAAAAAAATCAAAGCGTTAAAAGTTAATGCTGGTTTTTTGGAGGGAAACGTACCTCGGCTTTTAGTTGAGTATTTTCACTCGGACCTTATTTGGTTGGGCATAAATTTCTTTCTATTTACCTTTGTTTGGTTTGAAAAGGTGAAGAAATAACAATTTTCCAAATGGTGGAAAATAAGTTTTAAGAATGAAAAACATTTTCATTCTTAGAGAAAACACATTTTATTCCGCAAAATGGAACCTTGATGAAGGCTTGAAACTTGAAAGTGGTCATCACTCATCATGCAGGCATGTAAAAACATACACTTCATTCCACGGGATGTAAAAGCAAACTAAAACGAGAGCAAATGCTAATTGCTACCCAACAAGCAACATTATTAGTAGTACTTGCACATTAGTACGAACATAAGAGTAACTACAATGGCAAGCTACAACCACTTGTAGCTTTGTGTGCCACATCAGATTTCCAAATTACAATATTTCCAAGCTACAACCTCTCCCATTGGAAAACTACAACCACTTATATTTTTGTAGGTCCCAAACTAAAATGTGAAAGAGAAAAGTGGAAGTGGAGCCCACAAAAATTTGACAAAGCAAGTAGCTTTGTGGAGCTACTTAGCTTCCCAAAGCAATAAGCTTGCTTTCTCTACAACAACAAAGCTACTAAATTCCAACTATTGGAAAATTGCAGTTCTGGCCTAATAACTACCGACTGGAAGCTCTAACATGCGGGAGAGTCAGACTCAGAGCCCCACTATAACTATCAAGCTCGCAACAACGTACCACAAAACTAACAACCTCTTCAGCTAAAGTTGCAATTTGGTCCTCTCTTTTCATTAGAAACTTGATATACAATAAATCAAAAAGGCCACATAGCTCCATATCTATATCCATGCCAACCTTAACCTAGAGGCTAGATGCATTCATGGTGCGAGTGCACGCAGCTCGCTACGTTCTGAACTCAGATCAGTCGCACAGGGTCGAACATCAGCGTTAGCTCCTGCAGCACTATCTTGGTTATATGTGCATAAAATTAGTACCACTTGTGACATATAAATATAATGATAAGCTCTGCTAAATTATATACATACAATAAGTTTAAAGTGTGCAACATAACGTCTGGAGAAAAAGGAGGGCATGCGCAGGAAATCATCAATCTTCTTCATCATAGGAATTAAGGACAACGCAATTGGTTTTCCAGCTGTTAGAAAGTATCTCTCTATCCCTCTTCAACCCTATTCATTCCTTACGACCGACACGCATGCTGTATAGATAATCTTCATCCTTAAGGAGAGAAACAAAGGACATTCATTCACATGGTGTTGGTGGTTCATGTCTTTATCATAGGTACCTAGGAATCTCCCTTTAATGACATCAATTTTGCTCCACAGCACATAACTAAAGTTAAAGCATAACAATGAACAATACTTCTTTCTTTTGGGTTGTGGATTGTTGATAAATCTAACAAAACTGACTCATATCTTATTCTTCGATCTAATGCATCCCATATTACATTATCCAAGTTTTGACTTGAGCTAGAATTTAGTGTGACTAATATCGAATGATCAACTCGAACTGGCCCGAATCTGAACAGAATCACGGCTTAGTGTCGAGTATGACACAAACTTAATTGACGTATATTAAACCCAATCTATTTGCCAACTCTAGTTGTTGTATTGAAAGAAATGAACTAAAAAGTGAAGATAAATTGAGAGAACGCAAGAGGGGAAACTACTCAAAGTAAATTCAGCTATCTTTTGGTACTCCTAAAAATTAGCAGGTGTAAAATAAAAGAATGCAGTCATCACTAATCAGAATCAGTTATGTCACTTCAATATGACCCAAAAAGGACTTCTGTTGCACTTTCCACATCAGAAAGCGTAATTCCGTAAGTTTAGTAACTCAATAAGACAAGCCCATGTCACATGAATGCTTCAATTCCAAGCTTGCATGAAAATTGACTACTCAAAGAGGAAGGTACAAGGTACTAAGTCACTGATCTTTGCCTTTAACAGTGTGGGCTTAAACAGTTTCCTGTCAGATATTTCAGATAGAACTGTGTCATGTTAACTAATCACAGTTCCTCTACTACAGCCACTATATTCTAGGAGATTTTTACAATGCTCTATTTGAGATGAGTGCATCACGAAAGTTGGTTGAAGTGCAAGAAAAACGTAAAATGATGAGAGGATCAGCAAAAAAAGCTCGCAACAATAAAGTCTACACTGCCAAAGGTCCGAGAGACAGAAGGGTTCGGTTGTCTGCAGATATTGCTATCCAATTCTACGATGTCCAAGATCGACTTGGCTATGAACGTGCTACCGAGGCAGTTGATTGGCTCATGAGTAAGGCACAAGGTTCAATCGATAAACTCTCTGAAACCTCTCCCCAACAGTTAGAGCACCTTACTAACTTAGGTGCTCAAAACAGCAATACTTTCCACGGTGATTATCTTGTAGAAAGTAGTATGTCAGGTAGAGAAGACTATGGAGTGGCCAGTTTCCACCACAATTGTTCTACGGATGGTTCGATGTTCTTCCCATGCTATCATATGGAAAATAGGTCACAAGCTCAATGTAATGCTGATCATTCAAGTTTCTCAGCAAGCCCCTGCTTAGAGCGTAGTAGGATCTCTTATCTTCAGCAAATAGATGATGGAAAGGGTCAGATTCCAAGGATGTTTATGTTCAACTCAAAATTGAGCTTGAAAAACGAAGAGCACCCATTTGTGTCAAATTCCGTACCATTGTTTCTGCAGCCTTCAGAAATCAAGCATAATAACGATCTATCTTCGGATCATATACCAAGTGATCCCGATCTCAGTCTTTGCCTTCCTGCCAACAGCTTATCAAGCTTCCATGATTCTGAACAGTATACCATTATCTGAATGAAGTTATTTTAAACTCGAATTCATGGATATTAGGACCAGAGATTTCCATTCATTTATTCTATTCAATTCATGAATATTGTTCCTTTTTTCCTATTCTGATCACTTTGTTTTTGAGTGAGTTTATCCTGATTTTAGCCTTCTAGCTTTGTATTTCTTTACTTTCTTTTTTGAGGTAAAATTACATTCCTTTATTTGTAATATAAGCCGTTTCTTAACTATATATTATGAATATGTTTAGAGAAATAAACCTCGTACTATAAGATCTTTTATATCAGCTAGAAGATAGAGATACAAATAAAGCTCTACTCCTGAGTCCTAGCATATAATACTGCATTTGATGTTTCATTTGAGATTAATTAACCAGTTTGCCCCAACAGCAACTCATAATGTACTACATGGTGTACTGAAAGTCATGAAAATCTAACAATGCTGGAATTTGCTGATACCGTTCACGAATATCTTCATATCAAACATTATGGACACATTTTGTAGATGCTAAAGATAATGATGAAGTAATGCACACCAAAAAACACTTCTCCCACGACTAGTGAAGAGAAATAGTGGTTCTATATAGCTTCCCATCTACCACTGAAAAACCGATTTTCTCCCTAACTTTTTGAAGCTCTTAGAAATATGTGTTTTATTTTAATTATTGTATAAAGAGCTACAAAGGGTAGTAAATAGTAATATAGACGAGATCCGATCCCGGGTTTTGGAAAGTGATGTACACATTGTGATGTAGAAACATAGTTATTGACTTAACTGAATATGTCGACCTCTTTGAACAAATAGAAATCAGTTGAATCCCAAGACCATCACCTTCAGTGCTTTTTCCCCCTCATAAATATATTACTCCATTGACAGGAATCTTTCTCCTTTTTCAACGTGCGATCACAAGGATTGCATTCAGGAGATTGACAATTGCTACAACTGAAATAAGTTCTTTGGCTGATCATGGCCGAGCTTCATTTTCCGGGTGTGCCTATTATCATACAAAATTATGCTTGCTAACAACAAAAACTGAGAACTACAAAAGGTGGGATTCAAACCTAGATACTGGGTATAAACTTTTACGAATTAAACTAGTTGGAATTTTAAATGAGAGTTGTATGATGCAACTTGCAAGGTATTTCGTGCGTATATAGAGAGCCACGTAACACTCAGATGTAGCTGGATTTGATAACAAATCTTGGGTACCACTCCATAACACTTTACCAACTAAACTAAATTAACATCCACAACGCCTTTAATTTTGGCTATTATGTTGCATCCTCATATCATAGCATGTAAACATATATTTGTTGTATTAAAATGGCCAATTGGGGGCGGGTGATAACTGATAAGTGCAATCTTTTTCTTTCTCCTTTGTACTGCATTATTAGTAAAAAAAAAAAACCCAAACATATGCTTCAAGGGGGGCAGGGAAACAAGGAAGAAGAAGAAGAAGCGAACAACATCTAGGAAAGGTAAGTGAATTTCAACGAAAGGCTTGTATATGATGATATCGGAACCAACATTTTAAGCCAAGGAAACATTTGAGAACAAAAGCAATATATCTGAGTTATCCTCATGTATTCATTTACTGGGCAAAACAATCAATCAACCCTTTCCAAATCACAAGGTAATTCTAGATTTCCAAATGTATTTCAATTGATAATATTACAGTTGTCAATATTTCACTCAAGTCAGAAATCGTGTGTACTAAGAAAGAAGGATTTACCAGCCGAAGACAAAATTTAATGACATAGAATTATGGCAGAAAGAGGTGATATGATATGCATCCTTCAGCCAAATACTTCATAAAATTTCTCAATAACGAGTAAACCAGAATCAATTGACTCCAAAGGATCTTTCCTTAGTCGATGTCTTAGGCAGTTGGGAATAACAGTAGCAATATCCTCAGTAGTCACCTTATCTCTACCCTTGAGAGCAGCCAAAGCCTTTGCTGCTCTATTTGTCACAATGTCACCTCTCAAACCATCAACATTCAACTCAGCACAGACCTTAGAGATTTTAACACGGAGTTCGTGATCGATTTGAACCGAAGAAAGCATACTCCTAGCAGATGAAATCTGGGTTGTTAGCTTTTCCTGCTCCTCCTTGTAAGAATTCCGGAATTCTTTAGGATTTTTATCAAAGCTGCCCCTCTCCTCCACAATTTTAACTCTAAGCTCAGCATCTTTTACGGTTCCAACTTGAGCATGCATCCCAAAACGATCAAGTAATTGAGGTCTAAGCTCTCCTTCCTCAGGGTTACCCGAGCCAATCAAAATGAACCGAGCAGGATGTGAAATTGAAATTCCCTCTCTTTCCACAGTGTTCCACCCTGAAGCAGCAGAATCCAAAAGAACATCCACCAAGTGGTCATCCAAAAGATTAACCTCATCAACATATAGAATTCCTCGATTAGCCTTAGCAAGAAGTCCCGGCTCAAATGCCTTGATTCCCTCAGTTAAAGCCTTCTCAATGTCGATGGTCCCACAAACCCTATCCTCAGTAGCACCTAGAGGCAAATCAACCATATTGATTTTAGTCATCACAACGGATATATCTTCTCCTCTTAGGGCCTTTTCTCTAACTTCTACACCCATTAACTCGGGATCTTCAGGGTCTGAGTTAAACGGATCTCCGGCAACAACCTTGATCTCAGGGAGTAAATCTGTCAATGACCTAACAGTAGTGGATTTCCCAGTACCCCTGTCACCCATGATCATCACACCACCAATCTTAGGGTCTATAACATTTAACAGAAGGCAAAGTTTCATCTCATCTTGCCCAACTATAGCCGCAAACGGAAAAACTGGTCTTTGGCTTTCTGTTGCAACCTTTGGAGCCTAGATTACAAACACCATTCAGAATTTCACCAAACAATCGGTCGTCACAGAAAACAAATGCAGTTTTACAGCAAATGATTGATTGATCATATTATACATTCCCAATTACTCCAACCAACATCAACAATCTTAATAAAGAGATTCCACATTTATCCATACAATTCAATATGTGACAAATGGTCTCACTAAAAAAAATTAAGCATTCGAATTACACTGTTATTAGATAATTTCAATTTATTTAAATTTCTATTTGATTAAATTCCAATGACAGAATAATCAAGGCACCATAGTAACTTTTTGTTTAAAAAAAAAACAAGAATAATTAAAGAGCAAGTTTAAGCTACTGGGTTGATCTCAAAAATCACAAATATCATCAAATTTCAAACTTTGGAACAATATAAAAAGCATACCTTTTCAGTAGCATTAATTTCGGTTGCAACATTAGAAATGGAAAAATGTAACTGAGACCTACTCTTCTTCACAGGAATCCCAATTCCACCATAGAATTTCCTCCAATTAAACTGTCCTGAAACTACTGTAAAACAAAAATTCCAACATTAAAGAAAAAGAACCCAAATTTATTTTTGTATCAAAATAATAGAAATAATGAAGAGAAAGAGAAAAATACCAGGGTTAGTAGAAATGGTGAAAGATGAGAGTTTAGGGGAGGAAGAAGAAAGAGTGCGTGAAGAGAAGAAGGTGGTAGAAGAAGATCCGAGTAATCCAGCCATAGTAGAAGAAGAGAGTGCAGCAACAAAGGAGTGGATTAGAGTTAGTGTGTGTGTCAAAAGGCTAAAAGCATGAACATCAAATGCAGTTTTGGTTTATTGGTTAGGCTTGGGTTGGCTTAGGATAAGGGGATAGATTTTGCTTTTGTCTGGTCTCATGTTGGTACACATCCTACACCTTCTTTGTTTTCCTTTTCATTTCTTTTCTTTTAAATGAGGGGTAACTCTAATATCTATCGGTTTCAAGTATGGTCGAACTGTTTTAAAAAGTCTCAATTTTTTATTAGTTTGGGAGCATTTTAACTTTGAGAGAGTTTTTTATTTAAAATGATCTTCTAATTAAATTGAATTGTTAAGGTGGTTAAAATGTAGTATGTACTTTGATTTGCTTAACCAATTAATATTTCTTTTATTTATTTTTTACATAATTCGTTTCCCATTTACTCGTTCTCCAACTAACAAAGCCACTTGCAAAGAATTTAATTATTTTGAAAAAAAGTACAACGGGGCAATAAAATCATGCTATGTAACACTTTGAACCTATTTAGTGAAGTGATATAGGTTGAGGATTGTTTAATGTTTTAAGAAGATATTCTTCAAAGTTCAGATCGTTTCAAGTTAATCAAAAGTTTGAACATCTTTAAGCAAACTGACTATAATTAGGTTTTGTGGTATCAAAATTTTCTTTTTTAGGAAAGCAAAAGTTACACAAGGATTCCTTCCTCCCAAGGTTTAACACGTCTTCGTGAATAATCGAAGCAGGGATGTTTTATGAATATATGAGTCTATTGTAATTGGCCAATATTGAACATCCAATCGGTTGATTTGTTAGCTTATCGAAAGATGTTTTTATTCTAAAACTCAAATGTTGGTGGAGACTGGAGAGTATGGATGGCTTTAAATTTAATTGCAAGTTTCAAGGGGGTGATCACATGTTTGAAGGACAACATTAATGACAAAGATATCTCCTTCAGTTATAAGGTTTATGATCCTTTTTTCACGAGTTAGGCATATTTCTTTATGGAAGATTGACACTTCAGTTAGAAAGAAGGTAAAGGAAAAGCAAAAAATGAGAAAGCTAAAAATGGAAAAAATGATCAATAGTCGAAATACGGCAAAAAGCTAGATTCTTACAACATATTTACTTTAAAATATATACTTCAGTTTCTTACAACATCTTCTTAATAAGATAATTTATCATAAAACTTATTTTTAATAAGGTTGTTCCGAATAAATTTTCCTAATATTAACTCAATTTCACTAGTGAAATGATATACGGTTGGTCTTTGTAAAAAGGCCGCCTACTTTTAATTTAAAATTAAAGCAACAATCCAAAGTCCAATATTAAGAAGAGAACATATCACCATTCTCAATATAGTGACTCGTTTAATCGATTCAGTGACCAGTTTAATCTAATGACTAGTTTAATCTATTCAGTTCTTACCTTCTTTAATCTATTTGGTAACTATTTTAAAAGTAAGCCTTCTTTATTCCAGTAATAAGTTTAATTCATTAGGTAAGACTGCCAGATTATTTTTTAAAATTGTGTGCTATAGTTCAAAATTCAAAGGGAAAACATAGGAAGTAGAAGAGAAGGAACGACCGTATAATTATTTTTTAAAATTATGAGCTTTGATTAGGCCTAATTCTAATAGTTTGTGAATGCGCGGGTCATGGTCTCATGGATCATACGGTCATACTCTTCCTGCATGGCCGATCCAGCAATAGGACCACCTGACAAACCAGTCAACCACTTGATAAACAATCACGAAACCGGGAAATTTTGAATACGAGTGTCACTGATCAACTCAAAATTCTTGATCACCTCAGAATTCTCATCAACTCCATTTTCAAAACTCAAACATTCATCATTTTCCTCCATCTTCTAGTTTTCGGAGACAAATTCGTTAACTGCAGAAGGTTCTGGATCCTTCATTCTACTCCCAAAATCGCCAATAATCTCCATTTGAAATTCTTCATCACTCTCAAACCCTAACTCTGCTACTCTCGTACTCGTACGTCTCTCTCTCTCTCCTCTCAAAATAATCTTAATTGCAGTGAATTTTAAGCTCTTCTTGCGAATTTTGAGCTGACATTTGAATTTTGGTTCTATTTTACCATTTTTGTGATTGAATGCAGTGTTCGAATAAGGCTAATAAATCAGATTTTATTTCGGTTAGTTTGATTATTTGATCATATATTTCTTGTTATTTTTAGTGTTTGATCAGTTAGGATACGAATTCTGAGCAGAGTACGTTGAGTCGAATTTGAATTTGAGTGAATTATTGTTAAAAATGTACATTATCTGGATGTATTCTTCTGTATTTTGGTGCCTGTGAAAATTTTCTGTTATTGTCTACTTTGAAGATACTACAATGTGATTGTCTTTGTCTGTATTATTGCAGAAAAGCTTTACTTTTAGTTTCTGTTTTAGTGCCGTTATATAGTACCGAAACCACAAATCTAGAATGAAGTTATACAGTCATATCAACATTGAATTTGAGTGAATTATTGTTAGAATGATTGAATGAATGTTTTTCTTGTGCTGTCAGGTTTTCTACTTCATCTACATGATAGATTGTACTGCGTGCCAGATGTTAGCAAATTGATTTCCTTTTGAATTTTATGATGATCAATTCAATGATCTAATTTCGTCCGCCTCATTGAGGCATTTCTGTTGATAGTTTGCCATACTATAAGAAGAGTGACGTACTTCGGCTGTTATGGCAGTTACCACAATAGATGATATATTGATAGGACTATATATTATTTGTGATGCTATGCTTTCTAGCTCTAGCCTTGACAGGAAGATAGTTTCAGAACTTGAGGGTAAAAACAGGAGAATAATCTAGAATTCGACTAGAAGAAAGTCTAAACTTATATGTCACTCGTTCTACTTGAATGATTTAGAACTTGAGGAGAGTGCACATAACTTTCTTTTGTTTTATTAGGTATTATCTGTCACGTAGTAAAAAAACCAGTTCAATATCAGTCTTTCAGTTGTCTCTAAAAAATACCCTTGCTAAAATCAAATGAAACAGTAAATATCTTGGTTTTAGTTGGAATTTTGCCTTGACAAACATTTAACTTCAAATTTATTATGATGCATATCAAAAAATAAACCAGTGCTGCAGCAAAGATGGTAGATCCAGAGAAGGATGGTTCTTCGACTGGGGAAGCAAAAACAAAAATGTCACTGCTAGGTATATCTTATATCTGCACGCCATTAACGTTTTCTACATAGTGACTTAAATGCTTCATACAGGTTTAGTGCATTGGAAAATCCCTAACATAGCAGCCATTTAATTTACTTGAATGAACAGTAATATGAGTAGAAGTACCTCTTTCTTGTGTAGGAAGAAAATAGTTTCCTCTTTCCATATAGGGAAACCATATTCTGTCTTGGATACGAAAACATTTCCAGCAGGGATCCTGTATCAAACCTCATTAGAAATCCCATACAAAATGATAGAGAAAAGTTGTTCTCCTTGAACCAACAATATAAAACATGAAAAAAAATTTGAATTACTTTAAAATAAATAATTATAAAGAAAAAAGATCCTTCCCTTCCAGTCAAGTGGAGCTAAAGTTTCTGATATATGTGTACCAGTTACGACGGATTTCATTAACTCTTCTGCATCTCCTTGTTTGCTACATTATAATTTTGTGCTCCCCTTTCCCGTTCAGCTAACCTTGATGGCTGTGCATCTGAGGCACTTTTATGAAAATCATGATGGATTCACTTAGCAATACAGATTCCGTGAAACTATGATTCATTTAAGTCTTTGACAAAGTCTACTACTGCAATTCGTGATGAAACCGATAATTTAGGAAAAAGTTGATGGAATTAGTACAAAATGAAAATAGACGGAGCTGAAACAAATCTTTTTCTTAGGAAAAGAAGAGGAGGATGAACACGCAACACGTATAGGAAGCTATTTCTGCAGGAAATTCCAAATGCTTTATCGATTATTGCTTTCCCTCATGCAAATATCTTTGCTCTTAGTTATCCCATCGCCCTCACAAAAGTTTTCATCAAACTTGATACAGATGACGACTTCTCCAAAGACTTTCTTAGCTCTTGGAAGTCTATGTCTTCAAAAGATGGTGACGATATGGACTTCAACTTTGAGCCAGTCAGCAAAGGCAAGAAAAAGGCATTTGACTTTGGCATGTAAGTCTTCTGGAATAGCAATGTGTTTGCCTTCAATGCTTTCTTGCAGGCATATATTCATCGTAACTCCTCTCTGCTTGTTTTGTTTCTTTTTTAAGTTTTCCTGCCTGCCATCCCCAACATCATTCTAAATGTAATACATATGAAGGCATATTTTCATGATGTAACTCCTCTCTACTTGTTTTGTTTCTCTTTTGAGTTTTCCCGCTTGCCATCCCCAACATCATTTATATAGAAAGTTTTCTTGGGGCTAGTATTAGAGCACATATTCTTAATATAGACTGCTGGTCATATTGGACGCCTAAGGTTAACTGTGATACAAATGGAATAAAATAAAATAATATTTTCCTCCTGAAGGTATTAAAGTAATATGTAGTCATTGTAATGATAACTTCATGGCATGCTATTGCATGTCTGAATGAACCTTTTTGGCATTTATCTTCTAGAAATGGGCTTGGATGGTACTAGTTAACTGTCATAATTTTTTTCTTAATAAAAAAAAAGGATTCAGGACCTTCATTATGCAGTTGCTCAGATAATCATATACTACCTCCTTTCTTAATCTTTGCTACATTTAGTATCTGTACAAGAACCAATGAGAAGGAGAGAGAGTGAAATGCGGCCCATGTGGTTAATATTAAAGTAAGACTATCTTTGCATGAAAACTTACCCGAATGAGACATGTCGCAAGTATTGTGAAACTTCCCAAAAAGAAATATAATGCAAGTATTAAGAAACACAGGTGGTATGTTCATTGGGCTTGTAATGATGCTTTGCTTCAGGCAATCGTTGTGCATTACTCTTTTTTAATTACTGTAACTAGCTATAGACCAATAGTCTGTCCGTGCTTATGTAATACGTCTTGCCAGGGATATGGATTTTTCTCTTGATGACGCATTTGGGAAGATGTCATCTTTCAAGATAGATATGCCAGATCTTGATTTTTCTAGCTCTCCGAAAAAATCCGCTAAGTCAAAGGAGAAGTCAGAAGAGGATTTTGTCAAGGGAGACCATCAAGACAAGTTTGAAAAGTTCACGTTTTCCTTCGATTTTAATGGGCAAGTATCCATGAACTCTCTTCATAGTATAAACTTCAGTTTGGTGCTGGGAAAGGAGTCATAATCAATTTCTTAGGATATTACAGTATTACAGAGCAAATGCTTCATTTAGGCTATCGTTGTTAACTCCTATAAGTTGCTGCATGGATTAGAATGGATGACTTCAGCTTAGACGCCCCATCAAGTAAAGGAGGAAAGAGCCCCAGCGGCATGAAAAAGAGCAATGAAGATGGCTCCGAGTGTGAAGACTTGCCCATACGAGTGACAAATGACAAGAGAGTAACAACTGAAGATTCCATAAGCAAGGAACCTCCAGTATGTGAAAAGGCAGTCTTTCCAGAAACTGAAGATTTGGTGGCAGGTGATGGAAATCCTGATACCCCATCTGGCAATTTTGCTTCAAAATCGACAGAGTTGACATATCCAGAACAACCAGAAGAGACTGAGATTTCGTCTGATAAGAAATTCGCTGAGAATACCCACGAAACAGACCATCAGACTTACCAGGAAGGGGACTTTTCTTCAAAGAAATCTTGCTCTCCAGGAAAAGAAAACAACACCGATCCAATTCCTGTAAACAAACCTGTACAATCAGTTGGCTCACAGATGCCAGTGGAATCAGCAGAAGTGTACATGTCTTCAGGGATGGAACTGACAATGACTGCTATGAGCACAGATGATGCAATTCAGCTAAAGGAAGAGACCACTTCCAAGCAAACATATACCTACTCGAAAGAAATGGATGTCTCCACAGACATTCCCTTGGTAGAAGCTTCAACTGAAGTTAATGTTTCAGAAGAGATGCAAATTAGTTCTTCGGACAAGAACCTAAATGATGTATCATCTGAAGGTGGGATTGTTGGAGAAATTGCAGCTGCAGTTGTTTTGACATCACACACCGAAAAACTAACACTGGACAAGTCATCACAGCAAGGGTCGATGGACAAAATGAACATTTGTGATGAGAAGATTGAGCTTGAGGATGGTGGTAGTAACGCAAATCCGTTGTCTACTAGTGCCATATCTAGTAGTGAAATGCAAAAGCCACCTTTGAAGGTTTTTTCAGCACCATTTGGCAGGTTATCCACATTGCTTAGTTCTTGCTGTGATTTATTTGTTCTTGCAATAGTATTACAACCTTCTGAAAAATAAAGTAACAAAATAATATCTGCAGTATTTTCTCCTTTTGATGCTTTTAATTTCATGCCAACTTTACAATTTTGTTATAGTAGTTGTTGGAACTTTCAATAAGGGGTTTTTTTGTTAAAAATTTTGTCAGAAAACATCACCATAAAAAAGTTTGTCCAGTGGTTGATCCGTAAATCACTTCTTTGTTATAGTAGTTGTTGGAGCTTTCAATAAGGGGACTTTCGGGTTTGTTGGAACATCACCATAAAGTATGCAAGCTTCTGAATCAATTGTTGCTTGTGAAACACATCTTTGATCATTGACTGAAGTGGTAGTTAATTTTGTCCAGTGGACCCACCGCTGCAAAACCAATGCTACCGAGGAACAAAGTTCCAGGAGCTATGAACTCAAGCTTACCTGTCATACAAGTAACAATCGATGGAGGTAGGACAGAAGTTTCAGCTTTTGAGGATAATGAAAATGGCTCAACTGATGTTGGCGCTGTAGACAAGAGGTAAAGCAAACTCGTTTATGTCAGAAAACTCCTTTCGTAGCTGGTTTAGTTTCCTAAATTGATCTTGCAGCATCTCTGTCTATGTTAGTAGTTATGGCAGCAGAAAATGTAATGGAAAGAGACTATCTGACAACCCAAGCTCATGTACCAAAGGATTGATTACACAAAATTCAGTTTTAGCGAAAAGTGAGAAGAATTCTGCTGCTGGTACTGCTTCAAGGTGCTGCATACTAACTTTTGTCTTTGTTAGTGATACCTTAAGTTTGTTATGAAATTGCTTTTCCAAATACTGTACTCTTATAATTGGAGCAGGGACCATGATGTGAGAAGATACAAAAATGAGGTCAATGTTGACAATGTGCCACATAGTGGAAAAGAAGCAAAGGACGGACTTGCTTCATTGGAATGTGAGAAGATGATCGACAATGTCAAATCTTCTGGGTGAGCCATACCATTATCTCGTCTATCCCAAAATAAAGGCTCCACTTGCCATTTTACAATTACTTTAATACTTGCAGAGGCTGCTCCATTTAATCATAGCTTTCCCATGATCTTACCCCACTTGTGGCCTTATCTCAAAATCCATGCCCGGACTATTGAGAACTTACACTCTGATGGAGGGAGTATTAACCTACATATTTTATTTAATGAATGTCGTGCATGTCTTTTTTCATATCTTTTCTTTTTCTTCTCCTCTTTTTTAAGATTTTTTTTTTTCAAAACTTACGTTTCGTATCCAGTGATGCTCCATCATTTTTCAATGTTCTAAGACGCTTGTTGCTTTGAGTGTATATTGTATACACAATATTTAGCTCCAAGATATGATACTGAAGAGTTGAGGACATCTAGGCCTGGTGCTGGTTCTTGTAGTTTGGAGGTTGGCACAGTTTGTCGTGTGTTGAATTAACATCTTGGACAGTTGGATCTACTTATTTTCATGCATTATGTAAAAATCTGGCAACTGTCGCACCTCTCGGCTTACTTTATGGGAACTTGTGGAATAATCCTTTGTTCTGCTCATGTTCGGGCAACATGTTTGAATTTCCCGCAGATTTAAGATTCCTTCATCAGCCCCTCCAGAACAGAGAACTAAAACTGGCAACCAGGGTCCAGGGAAAGACAAGATTCCAAGCATTGCATCTATTCAGAAATTTAATAGTGGTCAGGGCCATAAATTTTCATCTCTAAGAATCGACAAAAAAATGACTGCTCTTCCAAGCTTGAAAATAACAAGGTATGTTAGTGATTTACTGGTTATAAGAAAGAAAAAAATAGTAATTAATTGACTTTTGCATGTAACATTTCTTATGTCCATGGCTCTGTTTATTAATCTTAACAACTGATTCTTTCCATAGAAGTACTACTACCAACAAGCATCCAGCTTCACCCACTATTAAAGCAAATGTTAGATCTCTGGGAAATTTTGAGAAAAGCACAAAGCTGCAAATCATGATCAAGACGGTCTCCCCAGTTTCTTCTGCAGAGAAGAAAACACCTTCGACTCCATCTTTGAAGCGCAAACCATCTGAGGTTCTTTCCAAAATCATGTCATCTCTAGTTCTTTGACACCCTTACTAAGGCTTTCTTAGTAACTTATCAAACCAATGGGCAGGCTACTGATACCAGTCTAGCAAAGCTTCGAACACCAAAACGTGTCTCACCCAGTGAAAGCAGGTGCAGCACACTACTAAGCTGGCAAATCATGTAATTGTTACATTAGATTTTTTCCTGATAACTAATTTAAATTTTCTTTTTGTAAAATGGTGCAGGGTGTCTAATGTATCAGCTAGAGAACTTCAAGATGGGGTAACCTGTTACACATTCTGATTCAATATATTTAATTCGCTTTTGCTTGTAAAGCAAAAAGTGACTGTAAAGGGAATCCATGTTGAGTTATTCCCTTATGCTTTCAAAATCCATCGTATTCTACATACAGGTTCAACCACAAGGCACCCCATTGCAAGGAAGCAGAAAGAATGTCACAGAAGAGTATATGACCTCTAAGTTTAATTTCGATCAAGAGGCAAACATGGAGGCCCTGCACTTCAGTTTAATGATGGACAATGATGAAAATGTTGAAAAGGCTGAGGCTTGTGCAAAAGAGCTTGACAATGTAAGTAATCTTGAACTCGCTTCATTGACAGTGAGATATGATGCTAAGGGCAACTGTGCAATCTAAGTAAACATGGCAGAGTCAAATTGGACGTTGATGATTGCTTATGTAATCTATTACAGTATTACCTCATCTTATAGCCAAAACCAATAATATAATCCTGAATTCGCTTATCTGCGTCTGAGTCGAGACTCAGGCTTCAGGAACACAACTGGAGATCAAACTCGAGTATATTTCAATGTGTGACTTCCAAGTTTTTGTTGTCACTTGAAGCATCTGTATTTGATTCTGAGAATCCTGCCATAAGTTCATTAAGACTTAATAGTTATTGCGCTACTATATTATGTTCTTTTTCCCTCTCTAATAGATTGTTAGTTCCAATGAATGAGGCAATACTGTGAAACAATACTATATACATTGTGCACAGCCAGTCTCGGTCGTTTTTTTTCCAGTGGTTGGACTACTGTATACAGTTTGTAAGGGTTGTTGCTTAATGCTAGAACAATTAATGAATGAAGATTTATTATAGAGAACTGTTTTCATGATTTGAATGATTTATTTCATTAGGGTTATAAGTCTGACTGGAAGCACATATGTAGAGAAAAAAAATAATTAGAGATGAAAATACGGAAAGAAGAGTAATGAAATGGAGACACAATTTACGTGGGAAATATCCTCAAATTGAGGTGAAAATCCCATGGATGACGAGCTCCCAAATATGAAGAATAGGTGAGTACAAGAACCCTCAATTTTTAGGGTGGGTAATAAAATTAGAACTTCACTATTTAGTAATTAACTCAAGGAGTAATTAAGTGGAATAATAGAGTAGGGAGATTATGTGTATAATACGAGGGCTTGTAGTGTGGAACAGGGAAAGGTTTGTGTAGTGTGTATGGCTTCTTGTGTGTCTGAGTCAATCTTTTGAATGGCTTCTAAGTTGTTGGCTTTGGATTCATGAATTCTGTAACTTTAATCATCAAATCCTTCCATATTTGCTGAAATCATTTGAAGAGTTATGACGAAGTTTTATGAATTTGCCCAACATTTCTAGAGGAATCATGCAATCATCTCCAGTTTAGGCAGTAGATTTGTGTTGTGACATATTTTGTGGGCATTTTGGTAAACCACCAAACCCAACAATCTGCTTTCCCTGGTAGAATGTAGTGAGACTAGGTGAATTATTTTCAACAATCTGCAGGACATTTCATTGTATTTACTATATATATGTCTGACTTACAAACATTAGTTGTTTACACCATTTGCATCCTTAGATCACAATTTCCCTTTCTATCTCCTGTGACATATATTGGCTTGCTTCCAAATTCCTTTACCTTCTCAAATTTGCTCCCTCTCTAACTTTATGTTATTAAGAAATAAAAAATCAAGGTTTAATTTTTGGTCGTGTTGTCCAGATCTGCAACATGTTGAAGAAGAAGCATGAAGAGGCAAAGGAATTATTGGTCCGAGCTCTTGTGAACAACAACAATCTTCTGATGCTAAACCACCCCATATATGAAGATAAAATATCCTTCTAGTTGATACTTTTAGTTCTCAATTCATTTATATATTCTTCCCTTGCATAGATATTTCAGTGGTGAATTTTGCTTCAACCTTAACAATCAACACATCCGTGCAGTTCAGAGGTTTGCATCCAAATTGATATCCAAAGAGCTGGAAGTTGAGGCATAAATAACTAGTCAAACTGATCACTGGAAGGTCAATCTCTCACTCTTCATTACTTGCACATGCATACACATACAAGGTGTTGCAGTGCTCTTTTGATTAGAACAATTATCTGGGAGCTATGATTTTCAGGATTATCTGAATGCTATACCCTTTTGAGGGGATAACAATATGGTGCTGTTGTTTTCTTCTGATTCTCTTGATTTGTGCACAGTACTAGAACAGATATATGAGCTTGCTTGTAGGATTTTTACTGAAAGCACTAGCTAACATTGATTTTGCTATCCAGTATGGGTTTTGGCGAGTTCCTGGTTTACCACTTACGAGTGCAATTTGGCACTATTGCTGTACCATGTAGCCAAAATTCATGCTCTGTAAAACTCATAAAAGAAACAATAGGTCGTTGGATTTGGCTCTGACTTGTCACTTGTGTAATCAAGCACTAGTTGGATGCATTACATGCATATGTACTGGGTCATTCAACTGCATTCTTGCATTATGGATGGTTTACTTTTCTTCTAAATTACCGAAGAATAAAACTCTTCCTATGTTATCTGCGGGAGTAATTCTAGAGGGTGAAGGGAATTAACAAATGTTATTAACAAGGAACTCTTATGTAATTTCCAAGGAGCAGCGTTTGTTAGCGGAATAGCTTTTAGGGTCAGAGGTATAAAAGCAGTACCTCGGATTGTTGGTGTTAGTGTATAAGAGCGGTTTTGACTTGTAGTAGGAATCTTCGATGGTTAAAATGGTATCTCAAATGATTTTGGCGACGAAGTGTGCAAAATTTGGTACCTGTTAGGAAGGTTCGTATCGTTGATTCACTTGTACAGTTGTAACTTGTACTATACTTAAAATTGAAATGTCTTAGTCTGGCGACCAGTGGTAGCTATTTTGCTTAAAACCCATCCCCATCTTTCAGAAGTTTACCAGTGTAAGATAAGGACCTTTTATTGAAAATAGCGTGTTTGAGAAGACTAGACTAGACCCCCTCTGGAGCGTAATCGAGCGATGGAAAGTACGATGCAGCCATGGTTCGAGATTCTGCTCAATTTTCTGTGCTTCCGACTAGGAAACATTGGCGTGGTCCCATTGCTGCCCCCTTCAACCTTAAGACAGATACAACAATTTCCAAAGCCTTGACAGACTTGCATATGGTAGTTCATGATAATGTGGGAGACGTCCTTATGTAGGAAAATCTCGCTTGCTATTTCAGCTCTTCAAGCTGAAGCTGTAGCTGTCAGATATTGCATTTGATGCAGGCTTGCATTCTCTTGAGGTCGAATCAGATTGCTTGCACGTGGTGATGCTGTTGCGAGCTTAGACAAAGGAAACATCTTGTATTCAGGTCCTTGCAAATGACATTCTGGGTGTGGCTAGATATTTTGATCATCTCTTTTGGTTTCTCCACTTGCAATTGTAACAAGATGGCCATTCTATTGCCAAAACCTTTCTTTTGAGGAGGTTATGGCTTACATAGAAGATAGCCCCCCTGAGGTTAGCCCTCTTGTAACTGCACACAAATTTTCCATTGATTGGAAATTCGAACCCAGATTAACCATTAGATTAAAATGATCGGACAATTGTCACAGCTTTATAAACAAATACACATACTGTATTAGGCATGTTGATCTCTACAGTGTACTTCCTCCCGTAATATTTAATACGTCTGTTCTACTTTAATTCTTCATCAATGATAAATGGTGGTTTCATGGGAAGAGCATCTTACAAGTCTATGACTGAGTTATGTGGTGGTAAAGTTAGCCATATTGCTATTCCACATTCTCCCCACCTTTATAAAAAATCCAGGTAATATAATGCTGCTTACTGTAATTTTATCCCAAATGTAAAACTCAATAAGTGTCATAACAAAATGTATTGTGTATCTTTCCTTGATCACAAAATGTCAATTACATATTGTTGCAATGGTAGACGCGGACACACATCGGTGACATGATCTACTCCAAAAGATCCATACATTTCGACAAAAGCATATGCACTGACGAGATACAAAATGTTGCCTGTTCATTTATATTTGCTCACCATCATGAATTGGATAGCTAGTAACATGCTGATTCACAAAGCTCTTGGTAGGTTCCATACAAGCCTAATAAGAGTCTTGTTATCACAAAAAATGGCTCAACGCTCACTAAAAAATGACATCAGTTTTTGAAAGCTTTAAGAGGATCTTTCGGATTAATGTCTGAGAAGAGTGGAAGATCAACAGGCAGCTCTTTTAGACTCACTCCCACGTCCTCCAGCTTTTTGAGAACTTCCTCGAACACAATCCTGTTGCCACCGTGGGCGAGGTGCAGGCCGTCGCTGCACATACGATGCTTTAGTATTTCAATGAAAATGACCAAATTACAAGTCGATTATCAGCAAAAACTCGTGGAATGTAATTCCTACTTGTTTAAGACCACAAATATAATCCTCAACACATTTGTGCAATAACGCCTGATGCAGACTGAAACCTTCTCAGAACTTACAAGGTTAGCTGAAATCTTATGCAAGTTGGATAGCGCTTAAATAAACACAGTCCGACATAACAATTACATGACTTTTCCTGTATTCAACAAGTGAGATATAAAAAGACTAAAAGCATATCAAAAAAGACTAAAAGCATATCAAAAAAGACTCGAAACATGAATGATGATTGTCACTGATCAAGAAGGGGAGAATGGAAGAAAGATAATGAACCCGGTAAGGTGGTTTCACTCTGCAGCCGAGGTGAACCTTAGGTTCTTTTGTGAGAACTCGTCAATATCTACATATTTTTACTGCAATAACAATGCAACTTACATAATCTTTGTTAACATTTATCTTTAAAAGGGATTATTAGGAGATAACTAATCCCATTTTGACATCATGCAGCACCATATATAGGCTTGGTTAATGGCAGGGTAGTGTAGGATCAAGTAAAAGAACACTTTACTGGATATGGTCAATGCAAGGCCAAAACGTAGGCTAGTAAAAGACAAAAATAAAGTTAAAAATATCAACAATGGTTTAGTTTTTTCCTACACTCATTTCTCTCTCCTTGTTCTGCTATTGGCCTGCCGTTTATCGACCCATAAGGCCCGGACTGACAAGTCCCATAATACAGGTGACCCAATATTTGCTCGAACCACTATTGACCTCTCCGATTACCAAGTCTAACCACACCAATAAGATTTGCTGAAGTTCGCCAACTGCATCATACTATTCCTAAGTCAAAAGAGAGATGGTGCATTCGCGTCTGTCATAGTCTTGCAGTTATGACTTATGGCTAGCATCTCTAATTTCATAGCTCTATAACAAGTACCTGAGACATGATCTTTTCCAATCAGAAAACTCTTGCATCTTGGTCCAGAGATCAACTACTGGTGTCGCACATTCTCTTGCAACCTCCACACATGCTTTGGCATAGGCACCAGTAGCTTCATTTGTCCTCTCTGGCAGACCACTTGGATTCTCAATATAAGGGTGTCTGCACCATTTACTCTTTAAAGTAAATACAGTGAATAACGTACACTAGGCAAAGCCTTAAATTGCAATAATTTGCTGGAATACTAATAGTAGGAAAGGACAAACTTAGGCAAAACTTTACAGCAAACGTCCAGCTTCATCAATTGGAGGCGGCGTGATGAAGAGAATAACAGCAGTCTCCCATCTTTTCTGCACCAAAACAAAGCAAATTAAGTTCAGTTAAGAGAATGAACTGTTGTTAGCATGAGTGCCAGCACACTAATGGTAATTTAATACCTACAGTGGTATAGCAAAATTGTCACCAACAGAAACATTACAATCGTTTTAATACAAATTAAAACCACGAAGATCTAGGACTAAATGCATCTTTCCTACATTCAATCTGTACCTTCTAAAAGCCTATCAAGAACACAAACACCATATGTCTACATGAGTAAGCTGAAGCCTCAAGTTGCCGAGGAGATCCTCTTGGTCTTCCAATCAAAATGGGTTTCGATCTTTCTAACTTTTAGATCCATTTATGTGCACAAAAACTTGTAACATCTGATCATCTAAATGTTTAAACACATAATTAGAAACATCCTCTTTAAGGTTCGTATTTCAGAAAATTCTTAGCATTATATAATAGGTTTAGGACAATATGCTGACGGCCAACATAATAAAGAGACTTGTTTCTCTTTACAGTGTTATAATAGTACTGCAAACACAAGCTCATATTCACTAGTGATCACGCTTGTCATCACTCAACTCTGGTGCCAATATTACCATTAGAACCAATTGCCCAAACCAGTGTAGCAACTATGTTCCCAGATGCCCTTCCAAAGAATTATGTGATGTTAATTATGAAGAAAGTCAGAAACTAATCCCCATCATGCATCAAAATGCACAGCTTAATCCAAGGAAATTTGATGATCACAACCAGAACAGAAAACTAGCAATCATTAAGCATTTGATGGGTGACCAAAGAAGAGGAAATAGAATAAAGGTTAAAACTAAGAATTTCTAGTAGTTTGAGAGTTCTAGTATTTTGACTACGTATATCTTGAAAGGGATTTTCACTTCCAAACAGAAAAGAGGAAAAAACATTGTGTGACTCTGCTTTCGTAAAGTGAAACTTGAATTGAGATTTAGAATGCTATGAAAAAATCAATATGTATTACCGTTTATAAACAAAAGATTAAATATATTAAGGCCACTTCAAAGATAAGAAAATACAAGTATGAAGCAAGAAACAGAAGACCAAATCTCACATGAAGTCGCTTTGTAATAACTTATCTTCTGAGACACTAACGATATACCATAAAACAAGGTCAAAAGTCACATTTAAGATAAGAAGAGTTAAGTGGGTTTAAAATGAAAGCAAGTTATCGTGAAATCGTCTCATAGGGGATTCTAGCAAACCAGCAAAGATATCACAAAAGATAAACATACTACAGTCCATATCTACATATTTGCATGTCCATGGATTTTACACAAGGACCTGCATGCTTAGTCAAACATGGAGCACCAAGACAACTAGCGATGATTGGTACCTAAAAGACATATAGATAATGCAAATGTCAAGCTATACCATTCTTTTTTTTTCTATTAGAGTATGATAGACAAAAAAACTAAAGTCTATTATCAAGGTTAGATAATTGGTGCTAATGTCATCCAACTAAGCATTCATGTCCCTAATTGAAAATAATTGGATGAAACTGGTACACTTAGATCGCAAGGTGATATAGCTTTAACCACAATAGCCCCAACTGTAATTGAGTTTTTCCATTGTTTATATAACTGGGAGGAAAAATGCCATATAAGAGGTCGAGTGAAGTGCAGAAAGATATGAATATACAAAATAGTTTCCTTCTTTCTGTTAATGGGTATTGCAAATTCATCATTATATGATGTAGAAGAATTTAAAATATCAGTTCAGCCTCTCAGATAAATAAAGCCATGCATACCTTTCATGCATAGCATGCGATTGCGAATCTAACAAAGGTAGATTTGCATTACTAAAACTCACAAATTAGTAGCCATGTTGAGTTTTATACAAACATGAAAGGTGGTGCACTAATTCCACTTTCCATAGAAACTTTGTATTGGCTTTAGCATGAAAAAACAAACAGTCCCATTGAACATTCTGGATACAATGATTGCATCATTTCACATTATAAAAGTGCAAAGAAGATGACCAATGAAACCACAAAAAAGATTGGAAAGTGCGTTAATATTGACAGATAACTGAAGTGTAAAACACTATTCCACCCTTTCTCTTCGTGGAAATCAAAGGCCAACGTTGACAATGACAAGCAATGTAAATTATGTGACATATACAGTAGTTGGTGCAAATTATTGAAGCAAACATCACAACCGTAAGCTTGCACAAAAACATAAAGAAAGTGGCAATAATTGATGTTTCCAAGTAGTCAATTTCTGCACTAATTGCAAACTTTTACACTAGTTCATGGTTCGCTCTTAGTCGCAGTCATGCCATATATGATGACAAAAGACCCACGTAAAGAAGGAATAGCTAGATAATTGAAGAAACAATGTGCCCTCCCTCAAAACTTCCCATGGAATTATTAGTTAGATGTTCCAAAGTGTTTAAAAATTAGATATAATGACTAATCTATTGTATTATTTACTGAGCATTGTTTTGGCAATTTAACCAAATAGTAGGTCACTGCTCCCTTATTTTCAAAATGTGAAACTTATAGAGCTAATTTCTATAAAAAAAAAAGTAATTAGAAAATTATACTTTTAGACTTGTTTTGAAAATAATATCCTCTCTAATTTCTAATCACAATATCACGGGAAAAGTATGACGTCAAACTTCACATCAGAAAGAGGGAATGGTTTATACTTCCTCCATTTCTCATTAAGTGACACACTTCGACTTTCACACTTGTCAACGCACTCTTCGACGGTTAATATCTCTAATTATGTATTCATAAAAATTATAAAAATTTAATAGTTCGAAGATTTTCATTGAAACAAATCCAATAGTATTTCATATCATCATTTTTGTTTTTATATATTATTATAAAAAATTACAGTCGAAGTGAGGTGTATGAAACTATGAATAGTGCATAAGTCAGAGTGTATCACTTATTGAAAAACCGAGGAATTATAATACTTCTATGATATATATATGAGCATCTATTTGTAATCAAAGTAGTAAATACTTAAGTGAAGATCTATTTTGCACTCAATGATTCCTATTTGAATGCTATAGAATATTGACATTTGACAATACTTATGGCTTTAAAAAGAAGGGGATGGTCCATCAATGACATTGCCCGCAGAGTTACACATAAGTAGAGAACTGTCAGGCTATTGTTTGTTAACTTTTTGTTCCGAACCAAAAAGTTCCCCAATTAACTATTTGTTCCTAACCAAATCTTTTGTACAAATTTTATCATACAACTGCCGGGTGTACCGTGAGCATGGTACACCAAGACTATTGTTTTGCTCATTGCTCATTCAAAAATCATCCAAATGAGCAAAATATACTAAAAAGAAGTGTTCAAATGAGCATATAAGTATAAACTAATATTGGGTGTACCATGCACATGGTACTCCCTCCTGGGTGTATGATGAATGAACTCAATCTTTTGCGGTGTGCACAACAGCACAACACAGACAAAAAGACTGAAAGATTAGAGAAAAAGATGAACGAGGGTGAATATGATCACACCTTGAGGAAAGAGAAAATGAAACGAAGGTTCTGTTTGTATTCATCTAAAGGCACATGTTGAAAAGCAGCATAACGATCATCAAGACAAGCGTCATTTGCGCCAAAAAACACCGTCACTGCCATTGGTGCTGCTTCATCCACCGCTGTAAACACCTTGTCCAATACTTTCACCGCCCATCTGGTGTTGTACCCACTGTATCCTCTTACCACAATATCAGCCTGATACGAAGAAATAATTTCAATATAAAATAAAAAAAAAAACAAAATTTGATCAAAACCCATAAAACCCAATTTAAAATCATGAATAAAAAATCAAAATTTGATTAATACCCATAAAATCCAATTGAAAATCATGAATAAAAAATCAAATGATATAGTGATATGTGTTTGAGACATAAAGTCGAACAGGTGGTGTGCATACCGTACGAGAGAAATGGTTGGCAAGAGAAGCACCCCAACCTCCATTACTGAAACATTCTTCAGTTATGGAGTCTCCAAAGAGGTAGATTTTGGGCCTCATGATTACTTTTTTCAACTCAATCTTCTGCAAAAAGACTTTGATGTCTGTATTTCTTTTGTGGGTTGCTGAGGAATCGTACGTTTTATGGAGATTGATGAACAAGATTAGTTTAAAGCTGAAATAGTTTAAATGCAGAGCAGAGCAAATGGAGTATTAAATACTGTACAATAGTTTTTTCGTATTACGAGCAGTCATTAGTACGACGAAGAAAGAGGTGAAGGAGAAACTATACCCACTGGGTAGATTACCCATTAGAAATAGAGAATTAAAATATAATTAATTCTGCTGAGTTAGACTCCACTAATTATTAATGTCTATCTCTAGTCGATAGATTATCCGGTGGGTAGACAAAGTTTTTCCCGGAGAAACTCCCAAATAATCCCAGTCACTAATCCGTAAAGTTGTCATTATTATACCTTCCGGCATCTTTTAGTTGCAAACTACTACCTCCGTTTTTATTAATGACCCGTTTTGACTTTTAACAATATTTACATACTAACTTTGACTATCTTTTATGATTTGTACTTAAGGAAAAATATAGTCATGTGGGATCTTATTAGATTCGTCTCAATGTATATTTTTAGAATATCAACTTTTTGTAATTTTTGCTTATTAATATTTTGAGATATAAAGGTTTAAAATAGTGCGTTGGCGATGTGCGCTTGGGAAACAGGTCAACTAAAAAAACAAAGGAAATAATTTTTAGGCCCGGGTTACGCCCCACTCAATAATATCTTTCATTTCTTTCAAAAAAAAAAATTATATCTTTCATTTATTAATATTTTACTTTAAAATAATAACATCAAGTATCACTTGATTTAGTGGTTAAGACATCAATATATATGCATGTGATCTCGGGATCAAATCTTAGGAACGCCTTTTAATATATTAGTATAGATAGATTGTTTACATATTGACTATGTTTGACAAAGACATAAATTGAGCATGAACTAGAGATTATAATCAATTTTAAAGAATTGATTAGTCAAATTCTACAATATATGTTATGGGAGACTTGATCACTGTTTCTTCAGTCAATCCAAGTGCTTAAGGAAGTGGTCAAGGAACGTGGCAAAAGAATAGGAGAATCACGTCGGGATCTTAGCTAACCACTCCCGATATTCATGGGATTGAGCGGAAGGTTCAAGGCTAATATAAAGCTCGCGGGATTGATAGGGTCGTAAAAGTGTGTATTTTTATTATATTAAACCCTTAATATGACATTTAACTTTATATTTAACAAAGAGTTTTAAATTATTTTTATTCTGAGACATAAGTTACTACAATTTTATTTATTTGTCTGCAGGAAGATGATTTGGGCAACAAATTTGCAATCGGATTTGGGAGCCCATTTTCCCTCTCCTACTTGGGCTTATGTTGTGAGGAATTAAATCTCATGTTGGGCTTGTGCAATTAACTCCGCCTGTGAGTGTGTGTGTGACATTCACTGCCGGTCTCAAGCCCGGATAAAGGAGGAGAGTTGCGGTAGGTTTGGGGCGGCCAGCGTAAAACATATCCCCATATCATGACATGCTTCATGTTAGCCGACCCCAAATCATTTTGGGAATAAGGCTTAGAAGAAGAAGAAGAAGAAGTTGGGCTTGTGCAATTATCCTAAGATGAATAAGTGAAGCTTGGTGGCCACAAAAGACAAAAGAAAAATAATAAAAGAGAAAAGTTGAAACTTAGAAGAGTTTCTTATCCTAAGGGAACAAACGACATCAACAGTAACAACAATTGGGTTTCATTTGTGGAAGTTAATGTCAAGTCTTGAGCAATTTAGGAAAGCAAAGTAAGTTTAGGAACTTAGGTCTTTTTGTGAGGGAAAAATTCTGGTTATATGGAGGGTAGTAGAGTAGCATTGAAGGAGGAGATACGAGTAGAAGGAGGAGTTTTTGGAGCGAGAATACAGAAGAGTAGCAGTAGCGCTGAAAATTACAGAGAACAACAAGCACAAAACAGTGAATTAGATGGGACGAAGCTACTATTCTTGGTATCTTCATCTAGAATTTGTGGTATTCTAATGTTTAGTTTACTTCCTTTTTGTTTCTTCTTCAATTCGTTTTAGAACTATCAATTGTTTACGCTTTCTTTTGAATTCAATTTATTAATTTTATCTTTTGATTTGATTATGGATACATTGATTCTTATTATTATTTTTGTTCTTAGTATGTTAGGCTAAATTTCTTTAGGATAGGGAGATATATTTATTATTGGATTATTGAATTGTGAGAATGAAAAAGTTATGATCTTTCTTGTTGGATGAATATGTTTATGCTTTGATTGGATTGATAAACTTATTTTTATTGTGTTAACTTGTCAAATTATATTTTACACTGGCCATCTTTAGTGTAATTTGTTAGTTCACTTGCTAGGATTTTGGCTTGTGATACGTAATTGTCCTAGTTAGTTCCGCTAGTAGCAATTAGGTGTTTGATTGACGACTAAAGCTTGTCGTAATACCTATGGTTATTTAATCCTTTAAGTTGCATAATTCGAGCTTGTGTAATTATGGCTTAAGTTAACTTCTTTCTTGCATTCATGCTGCTAATTAATCGAGTCTAGAGAGCTTGTTCTAGATTGTTAGTTAGTTAGACAATATTCCAAGAGCTTGTTTGGTTTATTTGCAACTAAGGGAAGTTTAGAATACGTGTTTGTGTTCTGGGTTAACGTTAAGGTGTATGCATAGCTTGTCCAATTTTTATTCATGATTTGAGACTTCGATGATCAATTAATTTTCCAATGCCAATATATATCTCCCGATCCCTATTTTAATTTCTTTGATTATCTCTTTCGTAGTTTAGTTATTTAGTAGATATTTTATAGTTAGTAGTTTAGTTAGTTAATTTGATATTCTACCAAAAACAGGGGTTTTTTTAACTAACACAAGAAATAACAAGATAAATCCAATTCTCTGTGGGATCGTCCTTAGCTTACCCTACTACATTAATAGGAGGTTCGAGTTAGGTTTATTTTTGGTAGACACGCGACAGTCGCACCAAGGATCAAGAGGAAAGGGGTTACAATCTCTCTACAATATTCCTACGCACAAAGTATTCATAGGCAATCAGTGTTCACAACATTTTACATTCCATTTCTAGACTATTGTTATTTACATTTGCAACTACTACTTCTGTACTTAGATTCATCATCCTAGGGTTTATTGACTGTCGTTCATCCCGAGCGTCGCTTGCATATAGTTGATTGGTGCACTCATATCCACCTCGTGATTTTTTACCCACCATCATTGGGGTTTTTCCGCGTCACCATCTCTTTGTGTCATTCCCCATCTAATTCCCCTTGCGTTTACATTCCTTAAATTGCTATAATCTGGTTGTTGGCGTCCCGTAATCTATCCTTGTCGCTAAGGCAAAAATCTGCATAAACAATTTAGTGCTCACCGTGGGGCCAACAGCCTGATCTTTCATCAACTCTCGCTAACGATCAAACATCATCATCCTTCACATCAATGGATCCTGCCGAAATCATGTCGCTTATGAGAAAATGAAAGCTGAAATGGAGCAAATGAAGAAGGACAAGATCGTCTGTCCTCTGAATTCACCACGTCAAAAGCTAAAAGAAGAATTGGCCTCGACTAAGGCGTCCAAGCAGCGACGTTCCAAGAACATTGGCATATCTCTTCCATGCCCTCCTCTCTCGACGAAGAAAATTCCCGATTCCGAAGATTTCGATGATGACGTTGAAGTGAAAGAAGATGGAACTCCAGAAGATGGTCCACCCAAAGAAGGCGACGTCATTGCCAAGAGAATGGCAATGATCGAGAAGCGGAATCGCCGGATGATGCGACTCTGTCTCAACTTCCCGGTGCCCCAACTCCAAGCGTCATCCAGCATCGCGAAGGATATGCAGCGTCCCCGTTCGTGGAAGAGATCGCCAAAGCAGCGTTGCCAAAAATGCTCAACCTTCCCATCCGGACCGCAACATAGGACTGATCTATCGACCCGACGGAGCATGTCGCCCAGTACAAGCAGCGGGTGTGGCAAGCGTCCATTCCATTCCACATAATTGAAGTATGTATGTGCAAGTCCTTCTGAGCGACGCTGACTGGACCTGCTCTCAAATGGCTCGGATCACTCAAACCAGGAAGCATTGGCAACTTCTCAACCTTGGTGAACAAATTCTACAGCAAATTCAAAGGCAGTTGCGATCTTGAAAAGCGAGACTAGTGACCTTTATGGTAATGGTAATTTAATATCTACAAGTAGTATAGCAAAATTGTCACCAATAGACACATTACAATCGTTTTAATACAAATTAAAATACAAAGATCCAACACTAAATGCATCTTTCCTACATTCAATCTGTTCCTTCTAAAAGCCTATCAATAAACACAAATACCATTTGTCTACAAGAGTAAGCTGAAGCTTCACTAGTACAAAAATAACAATTTGCGTCTCGCGATTTGCGTCGAACAAGAGGGTAAACGACACAGATAGAGAATTTGCGTCGGTTCCCAAAAAGAACCCGACGCAAATTAACTAAAGCAAGAATCCAGAAATCACATTTGCGTCGAACCTTACCCCCATCCGACGCAAATTAGTGATTTACGTCGACTCTTGCCTGTCAACCGACGCGGTCCTCTTGGTCTTCCAATCAAAATGCATGGGTTCCAATCTTTCTAACTTTTAGATCCATTTATGTGCACAAAGTGTCTCAGAACCAAATTCTGTATGTTCTGAATATTAAATCTTGGTGAAAATGACACTAAATAGAATCCTTACAACCTGCCAAAAGTGAATTCGTATCAAAAGACATTGTGACAATTACCATTTTGTGAAGTGCACCAAAAAATCTATTCGAATCTCATATGGCTCTGATTTTGCTGCACTTAGCATTCAGCTGAAATTCAAAATGGTAGGTCTTATGCTAACGGCCATCCTCTTTAAGGTTCCGTTCAGAAAATTCTTAGCATTATATAATAGGTTTAGGACAATATGCTAACGGCCAACATAATAAAAAAAGACTTGTTTCTCTTTACAGTGTTACATAGTACTGCAAACACAAGCTGATATTGACCAGTGACCAACCTTATCACTCAACTCTGGTGCCAATATTACCATTAGAACCAATTGCCCAAACCAGTGTAGCAATTATGTTCACAGGATCCCTTCCAAAGAATTACATGATGTCAATTATGAAGAAACCAATCCCCATCATGCATTAAATGCACAGCTTAATTCAAGGAAATTTGATGATCAGAACCAGAACAGAAAACAAGCAAGCATTAAGCATTTGATGGGTGACCAAAGAAGAGGAAATAGAATAAAGGATAAAATTAAGAATTTCTAGTAGTTTGAGAGTTCTAGTATTCTGACTACGTATATTTTGAAAGGGATTTTTACTTCCAAACAGAAAAAGAGGAAAACGCATTGGGTGACTTCGCTTTCGTAAAGTGACACTTGAGTTGAGATTTAGAATGCTATGAAAAATCAATATGTATTACCGTTTACAAACAAAAGATTAACTATTAAGGCCACCTAAAAGATAAGAAAATACAAGTATGAAGCAAGAAACAGACGCTTTGTAATAACTTATCTTCTGAGACACTAAACATTATCCGATAAAACAAGGTCAAAGTCACATTTAAGATAAGAAGAATTGGGTTAAAACGAAAGCAAGTTAGCGTGAGATCGTCTCATAGGGAATTCTAGCAAACCAGCAAAATATCTCAAAAGATAAACAAACTACATGTCCATATCTACATGTCCCTGGATTTTACAAAAGGACCTGCATGCTTAGTCAAACATGGAGCACCAAGACAACTAGCGATGCATTGGCACCTCAAAGACAAATAGATAATGCAAATGTCAAGCTATACTTTTCCTAATAGAGTTTGATAGACAAAAAACGAAAAGTCTATTATCAAGATCAGATAATTGGTGCTAATGTCACCCAACTAAGCATACATATTCCTAATTGAAAATATTTGGATGAAACTGGTACACTTAGATCACAAGGTGATAAGTTGACCACCATATCCCCAACTGTAATTGAGTTTTTCCATTGTTTATATAACTGGGAGGAAAAACGCTATATAAGGGGTCGAGTGAAGTTCAGAAAGAATTGAATATACAAAATAGTTTCCTTCTTTCTATTAATGGGTATTGCAAATTCATCATCATATGATATAGAAGTATTTAACATATCACCTCAGGTAAATAAAGCCATACATACCTTTCATGCATAGCATGCGATTGCGAATCTAATAAAGGTAGATTTGCATTACTAAAACTCACAAATGAGTAGCCATGTTAAATTTTATACAAACATGAAAGGTGGTGCATTCACTAGTTCCACTTTCCATAAAAACTTTGTATTGGCTTTAGCATGAAAAAAACAAACAGTCACATTGAACATTCTGGATACAATGATTGCATCATTTCACATTATAAAAGTGCAAAGAAGATGACCAATGAAACCACAAAAAAGATTGGAAAGTGCATTAATATTGATAGAAAACTGAAGTGTAAAACACTATGCCACCCTTTCTCTTCGTGGAAATCAAAGGCCAACCTTGACAATGACAAGCAATGTAAATTATATGACATATACAGTAGTTGGTGCAAATTATTGAAGCAAACATCACGACCGTAAGCTTGCACAAAAACATAAAGAAAGTGGCAATAATTGATGTTTTTAAGTAGTCAGTTTCTTCACTAATTGCAGACTTTTACTCTAGTTCATGGTTCTCTCTTAGTCGCAGTCATGCCATATATGATGACAAACAGAGAAAGGACCCACGCAAAGAAGGAATAGCTAAATAATTGATGAAACAATGGCCCCTCCTCAAAACATCCCATGGAATTATCAGTTAGATGTTCCAAAGCGTTAAAAATTTAGATATAAAGATTTATCTATTGTATTATTTACTAAGCATTGTTTTGGCAATTTAACCAATTAGTAGGTCACTGCTCCCTTAATTTCAAAATGTGAAATTTATAGAGCTAATTTCCATAAAATAAAATAAAAGTAATTAAAAATAATATCTTGTCTAATTTCTAATCACAATATTACAGGAAAAGTATGACGTCAAACTTCACATCAAAAAGTGGGAATGGCTTATACTTCCTCCATTTCTCATTAAGTGACGCACTTTGACTTACACACTTGTCAACGCACAACTTTGAATCTTTGACTGTTAATATCTCTAATTATGTATTCGTAAAAATTATAAAAATTTGATAATATGAAGATATTCATTGAAACAAATCCAACGATATTTGATACTATCATTTTTGTTTTTATATATTATTATAAAATATTACGATCGAAGTGAGGTGCATTTAAACTATGAATAGTGCGTAAAAAAAGATACAACTTATTAAAAAACCGAGAAATCATAATACTACTATGTTATATATGAGCATCTATTTGTAATCAAAGTAGTACATAGTACATACTGAAGTAAAGATCTAATTTTTCACTCAATGATCCCTTATTTGAATGCTATAGAATATTAACGTTTGACAATACTTATGGCTTTAAAAAGAAGAGGATGGTCCATCAATGACAATGACAATGCCCGCAGAATTACATAGAAGTAGAGAACTGTCAGGCTATTGTTTGTTAACTTTTTGTTCCTAACCAAAAAGTTTGGGTTTTGCTAAATGCCGCCATTTTTTTTCCTACTAACGCCATGTATTTTTGTACAAAAATACATGGGTTGTATTCCTTTCCTCTTTCCCTTTGTTTATTTAAACTCACATGTGTTTCTTATTTCCACACAACCCCACCATCTTAATTTCTTTATTCACTTTCATTCTCTCTCATTCTTTCCTAACGTTGACCACGGTGTTTACGGCGTTGACCAACTTTGACCAAAGATTGACCAAGAAGAAAAATAAACTCCGGCTTCATGGCAAACAATGTAAGTTTTTTTTTCGCCGTTAAAAGCTGGTCAGGCGCTTAAATTAGGCGATTCACCAGATGGTCAGGCGCCTAATTTAGGTGCCTTCACCATTGGTGGGGCGCCTAATTTAGGTGCCTTCACCACAGGTTGGGCGCCTAAATTAGGCGCTTGCACCACGGGTGGGGCGTTTAAATTAGACGCCCAACTCCGGTGCAAGCGCCTAATTTAGGCGCCTAACTCGTGAAGGGCACCTAAATTAGGCGCCCCACCAGTGGTGGAACCGCCTAAAATAGGCGCCTGCATATATTTTAAGAATTTGTACACTAACCTTGCGCCGGAGTTCGTTGTTAGCCGAGGTGTTGCCGGAGTTCTTGTTGCCGGAGTTATGTTGGTCAGACAAATGCCGTCTTTTCCTTCATCCACATGTCACCGGAGAGAGGGCCCAACTTTGTCACCGCAGTAATTGCGCCTCACCGGAGCCCAACTTTGTCGCCGCAGAAAATTGCGCCTCACCGGAGCCCAACTTTGCCTCACCGGAGTTAGGAGAGTGAAGAGAGTGGGAGAGTAGAAGAGTGAGAGAGAGGGAGAAGTATCTCAATAGTGATATACATGTATACGTATTTATACATGTATATATGGCGTTAGTAGGAAAAAAATGGCGGCATTTAGCAAATGAGAAAAGTTTCCCAATTAACTATTTGTTCCTAACCAAATCTTTTGTACAAATTTTATCATACAACTCACGGTACAGTGTACAACCAAGACTATTTTTGGCTCATTGCTCATTTAAAATCATCCAAATGAATAAAATATACAAAAAAGAAGTGTTCAAATGAGCATATGAGCAAAAATTAATCTTGGGTGTACCATGCACATGGTACCCCGGGTCAGTGGCGGATGCACCTTTAGTCCTGGTGGGTCACGTGACCCACCATTCCCCCAGAAAAAAAAAATTTAAAATTTTAGGTTTAGGAAACGCGTCTCTCACTCTCTCTCTTCCTTCCTCGCTTCACTTACCGTCATTTCTTCCTCTCATCCTCTTAACTTCTCTCATCTCTACTCGCTTACTCACGCAATCTCGCCGACCGCCGCGCCCTGGCCTGAATCCTTTGAAGGTTGCTCTTAAGATTTCTCTCAACTTGCGACTTGTGACTTGCGAACCTCTCAAGATTTCGATTTCACTCAAGAATTCGATTTCACTCAAGATTTCTCTCGCTAAACGTCACTACAATTTGAATCGTCACTACAATTCGAAGTTAGTTTTTTGTCTTTTTTGTTTGAAATTCGGTTCATTGGTTTAATGGCTTAGTTTTTAGAGATTTAGTTGAATTTGTGTGGAAATCAGTTGAAGATTCAGTTTCGACTCTAATTGGAATTTGGAATGCTGTTGAAGATTGTGGTAATGTGGTGGATTTGTAGTGTATGATTCGAGTTTACTGGAAAATTAACATGTATTTTGAATTAGATTGAGTATTTTGTGTAGGAATAGTGTTTTTCACTAGTTCTTGTTCTAGAATTTGTATATTTGACGCTGCTAGATCGAGAATTTGAATCAAAGTTGATATTCATGAATCATGAAGTGAAGTAATGTAGACAAAGGTGGTAGATTTGAGGAGTTTGTACTTCAAACTAGCAACCGACATTAAAATGTTTGAATTAGAGCATTTTTTTTTAATTTTGTAAATGTATGCTTTAATGCTTATTTAGTTAAATGAATGGATTGAGTTTGTTTGCACTTAGATCTAGAAAATGTTAGTAACAAATACCATTTTATAATGTATTTGTTAGCTTTATGGATTGTGTTATATGTATTGTTGTTAATTTGATATTATTTGTTACAGTGGCTAATTGGTGAATGATGATTGTGATGCTATGAGCTTTGGATTAGCTTTGAAGAACGATTGATTGTGTTCAGGTAATGCACTAAAACTCTTGTTTTAGGATTTTTAGAATTAGACCTATCATGTGAAGTTTTGGAGAGGCCATGAATGAGCCTTTGGTTTTATGTGTTTTATGTGCTGGTGGAATTAGTTGGAGATGGATAGGATTTCCCTCTAATGTGAAATTATTTGTTATATATGCATAATTTGTTGATATGAGATTAAAGTTGAATAGTTTAAGTGAATTTGATTGATATGTTTGACAAATTGAATTGTTGTATCTAATTACAAATTATAATTTAAATTTCAGAATGAAAAGAAAGAAAACGCAACCAAATATCTCAAGTTTTTTTACAAAAACCACACCAATACCTCCTCTAAATCCTCCTTCTATACAAAATCCTCCCCCCTTCTCAATCTAATGATCAAAATCCTCCCCCTTTGCAATCCAATGAACAAAATCCTCCCCCTTCTCAATCCAATGAACAAAATCCTCAACCAACTCATGATAATGAACAAAATCCTCCCCACCATGCAAGTGAGGAACAATCTTCTCCATCACACGATTCCCTTCAAGATGGACAATCTCATCCTCAGGTTTATGGTGAAAGATTAAGTTCATTTGATATAGCTAATCTTCCACAAGACCCGGGAAGAAGGAGAAAGATTACTGATTTTCATAAGAATGATAGAGATGTAGTGAGGAGAACATACATTGACAGAGGGCTTTGTCAACCTAAAAATTTTGTGTTCCCTCAAACGCTTATGGGCTTAGAAAAGCGTCGATTTAATGTTGAGTGGTTTGATACATGGAAAACTTGGCTTGAGTATAGTGTTGAGAAGGATGCTGCTTTTTGTTTCATTTGTTATTTATTCAAGGAGGGTAATACGCCGTGAGGTGATGCTTTTGTTGGTCATGGTTTCAAATCTTGGAATAGATTAGATATAATTAGAGGTCATGAAGGTAAACACATGAGTGCTCACAACAATGCTGTGGTTGCGATGGAATTTTTCAAAAATCAGAAGAATAGCATTACCACTTGTTTATCACAACAAACAAAAAATTCCATGACTGCGTATCGAAAGCGATTAGAGGCTTCTATTGAAACCATCAAATGGCTTTTACTCCAAGGGTTGCCTTTTCGTGGTCATGATGTCTTGCTTTAATCCTGCTAATCGGTTTTCTTCCTTCGACAAGAGAAAATTGATTCAACTTGCCAAATTCTATCCTAATGAATTTTCAAGTACTGAATTGATGTTTTTTGAATATTCACTTGAGAATTTCATAGACTCTGTTAGAGAGGATGAAAGATTTTGGAATTTGAAAAGTCTTAATGAGCTTTCTATGAAATTGGTTGAGACGGGAAAACATGAAACTCATGATCGGGTGTACTTGCTTTTGAAATTGGTATTGCTTCTTCCCGTGGCAACGTCAACTGTAGAACGAGCATTTTCCGCCATGACACAAGTGAAAGATAAATTGCGTAACAGCATGGGAGATCAAATGTTAAATGATTGTTTGATTACTTATATAGAAAGAGAATTGTTTTTAAAGGTTAGCATGGATAATATTGTAAATCGGTATCAAAACATGAAAACTCGTCGAGAACAATTGTAATAATTTTTAGGTACTATTTTATTGTAGTATGAACTATTATTAGCCATGAAATGATTTTATTTGAAGTAGTTTTTTTTTAAATTCATGGATTATCATGTATGGATGTGTGTATTCGAACCCGCACCCGTATCCGTTTCTGTGCAACCTAGTCAGTAGTGACCCACCATTTATAAATTCTTGGATCCGCCACTGCCCCGGGTGTATGATGAATGAACTCAATCTTTTGCGGTGTGCACAACACAGACAAGAAGACTGAAAGATTAGAGAAAACATGATCATACCTTGAGGAAAGAGAAAATGAAACGAAGGTTCTGTTTATATTCATCTAAAGGTACATGTTGAAAGGCAGCATAACGATCATCAAGACAAGCGTCATTTGCGCCAAAAAACACTGTCACTCCCATTGGTGCTGCTTCATCCACCGCTGTAAACACCTTGTCCAATACTTTCACAGCCCATCTGGTGTTGTACCCACTGTATCCTCTCACCACAATATCAGCCTGCTACGAAAAAATTAATTTCAATAAGAAAAATCAAAATTTGATCAAAACCCATAAACCCCTATTTAAAATCATGTCTAAAAAATTAAAACTTGATTAAAACCCCTATAACCCAAATTAAAATCATGAATGAAAAATGAAATGATATGTAAAATGGTCAAAAATATCAAGTGGTATGTGTTTGAAACATAAAGTCGAACAGGTGGTGTACATACCGTAAAATTGAAATGGTGGGCAAGAGAAGCACCCCAACCTCCATTACTGAAAGATTCTTCAGTTATGGAGTCTCCAAAGAGGTAAATTTTGGGCCTCATGATTACTTTTTGTTACTCAATCTTCTGTAAAGACTTTTGATGTCTTTGTGTTCTTTTGTGGGTTGCTGAGGAATCCGTCGTTTTATGGAGATTGATGAACAAAATTAGTTTAAAGCTGAAGTAGTTTAAATGCAGAGCAGACGAAATGGAGTATTAAATACAATAGTTTTCGTATTATTACGAGCAGTCATTTATTACGACGAAGAAAGAGGTGAAGGAGAAACTCCCAAATAATCCCAGTCAGTCATTAATCCGTAAAGTTGTCATTATTATACCTTCCGGCATCTTTTAGTTGCAACATAGAGTAGTATTTACATATTGACTTTGTTTGACAAAGAGATAAATTGAACATAAACTAGAGATTATAATCAATTTTAAAGAAGTGATTAGTCAAATTCTATAATATATACAGTATTGAAAGAGTTTTTTGCATTAAAACATTAAATTTTTAAAAAAATAGTGGGCGAGTTGTGAGGGGGATTTAGAGCTTGTTTGGTTAACCTTCAAACGTTTGAAATTAAATCCTGGGAAGTAAAAATATGTGTTGTTGTTGTTTGGTTGGCAAGAAAACATTGGGAAATAGTAACTTCCTAGGAAGTTCTATTTCCTACAAAATGGAGGAAATAACTTACCTAGGCCCCCCTAGGTAAGTGGAAATTCCCATGGGAAATAGAATTTCCCATGTTCAACCAAACAAAAAAATGTACTTCCTAGGAAATAAATTTTCACGGGCAATGCAAATTCATGGGAAGTTATACTTCCCAACTTCAACCAAACGAGCCCTTAGAATGTTGAGGTAAAATGAGAATAGGCACCAGTAGCCTCATTTGTTCTCTTTGGCAGACCACTTGGATTCTCAATATAAGGGTGTCTGCACCAAGTACTCTTTAAAGTAAATACAGTGAATAACTTACACTAGGCAAAGCCTTAAATTGCAATAAATTGCTAGAATACAAACTTAGGTAGGAAAGGCCAAACTTAGGCAAAACTTTACAGCAAACGTCCAGCTTCATCAATTTGAGGCAGCGTGATGAAGAGAATAACAGCAGTCTCTCATCTTTTCTGCACCAAAAAAAAGCAAATTTAGTTCAGTTTAGATAATGAACTGTTGTTAGCATGAGTGCCAGCACACTAACGGTAATATAATATCTACAATAGTATAGCAAAATTGTCACCAATAGAAACATTACAATCGTTTTAATACAAATTAAAACCACGAAGATCTAGGACTAAATGCATCTTTCCTACATTCAATCTGTACCTTCTAAAAGTCTATCAAGAACACAAACACCATATGTCTACAAGAGTAAGCTGAAGCCTCAAGTTGCAGAGGGAGATCCTCTTGGTCTTCCAATCAAAATAAGTTTCGATCTTTCTAACTTTTAGATCCATTTATGTGCACAAAAACTTGTAACATCTGATCATCTAAATGTTAAAACACATAGTTAGAAACATCCTCTTTAAGGTTCGCAGTACGTGTACATCAGCACCTTAAGACTGTCGAGTTTGTTGGATTTACTGGGAGCGCATCTTCTGTTGAGCTTGCATTATGTCTGGCTGAGCATACTCCTTTGGTGAACAAGTTTATCTTTAATCCTCACTACACCGAAACAATTGGAGAGCCATGCAAATGGTATGGCAAAGAAGGTATGTATAGAATACGCCATTCGAAAACAGAGGCGGAATGGCTTGCCAACGGAATTAGAGGACTAGGTGTTGACATAGTCATGATTCCATAACAATAGATTCAATTCGATCAATTGGATGTATTTGAGAATTTACATTAAAGGCAGCCATTCTTTAGTATGCCTCACTTGTCAACTTACATATTCATGAAAATTAAGCATTTGGCGTGAGATTGGAGCTGCAAGGTTATGAAGTTTTAGACAGGAAAATGAGGTAGCTTTACGAATAACGAAACAATAGACTATCCTCCGCAAATAGGAGACATCAGACATAATAATAGTATAATTGGAGCTGATGAGATCTTGCAGCCCGGTAGATAGGGTGATTCGATTTGTAATTAGTATGAATTCTTTGAATCCAAGTGTTATCATAACATAAAGCTTTTTAAGTGGCCAATAAGAACTTGTAAAAACGGAGGAGTATATATAAATAATTTTTTATTGTCAAGATTTATTTGAATGTATGTTTTGAAAATATTCAATAACTTTAACTAAATGAAATTTGAAAAATATTCATGACCAAATAAGTGTATAGGTCTTTTTTGTTTTTCAAAGAGAGAGAAAGAGTAGTTGTTAGATAGTGAGATAGAGTATGGTAGAAATGGAATAACTATCTATCAAATTAGAAACAAAACAAAAGCAAGAAGAAAAAAAACCATTAAACAAGTTCATAAACTAATGCCAAGAAATGTCTCTAGTGCAGCAAAGTGTTGGTATGAGTCATGTGGAGTTGTATGCTTGGTTTTCGTGATTTCTATTTGTTTTTTTTGAGTTTTGGTTTGTAAACTTTGGGTAACCATAGGTGTCTATTTGGCTTGGCCTCATAGACATGCTATAGGTGTATGGTCCTTTGTTAATTAATAAAAGCTTACCTTTTATAATAAAAAAAGGAAAAAAAAAAACGAAGAGTAGTATAACTGCCCGTTCGTTATCGTTTTTTGTTTTCAGTTTTAAGGTTTTTTGAAAACCAAAAACAAAAATATGGAAACCAGAAAAAGTATTTTCCAGTTTTCTGTTGTCAGTTTTCAAAATTAGCATGTTTACTATCAATATGACTAATTTTAACCTTATTATACAACTCATATCATATAGTTCTAAAATCATAAAAACCAAAAGCTGAAAACTGGCAGTGATACCGAACGGGCCCAGTAATTAGTATGATAAAAGGGACTTGCATAATCCCTGCAACAATTCTTAATAAACATTTTACCACTCATAATATACTCAAACAATTTAGGGTTTTTTGTCAGAAAGGACCTAATAAAATATAAGTTTTGTAGGGAAGGACCTAATAAAATTTTTTTTGTCTAAAAGGACATATTAAAATACTTCTGATTGTCAAGAGGAACCAATTTATGAATTTCAGGCCAAAAAACTTTAATTTTTTTTCAGAAATTGAAGGAAAATGTCTGCGAAATCATCTTCAAGCAATAAAATTCTTGTCAAATGTAGTTGTGGTGTCCCAATTGCAAAAGTCAACGCCGGAATATGGTAATTTTGGCCTGAAATTCATAAACCTGCCTCGTTAACAATCGAAAGTATTTTAATAGGTCCTTTAAGACAAATTTTTTTTTATTAGGTCCAATTTATAATATCTACAATGTATAACAAAATGGGTATATCTATGGAGTATTAGGAGTATAAGAAAACTATAAGACTAGAACATTTATCTGAACTGATTTGAATGGGGCAACAAAAAAACTTGTAGAATAATAGAGTAAAAAAGAATAGAGAGAGAAATAAGAATGCTGAATGTATATTCCACTTATTGAAACCAAAATACATAAGCCTTTAAATAGGAAACAACACAACTGAATACCAAAAAATCAGAAACTTAATCCAACATAGGCGCCTAGAATGAATGACACTTAATAGAGCACTAACATTATTTAACGAACTCAAAGCTACTGACTATTCATTACTATGCTGAAAGTAGGAACTAATTTAGACTAAGTCACTCAAAGCTGAATCAATTTTCTTCAAAGATAACCAATTGAGAAATATGGCGGATTTTGGGACAATCCTCGCCGTCTGGTTCTCGGCATCTGTCTCTTAGTTCCTTATTGCATAAATGTATTTTAAGTTGTGTAAGGGAGTTCATATGGCGTAATACATCTGGCAACGACTTTATATCAGAGCACCACTGGAGTTGAAGCGATTGCAGAGAACAAAGTGAGTTAAGCCATTGTGGAAGGGCCTTTAAATTTTTGCAGGAAATAATGCGGAGCGACCGAAGACTGGTTACATGTTGAAGGCCCTTCGGGAGATTCACCAGCTTTGGAAGATTAAGTAATGTCAAGGAAGAGATAGAGTGAAGAGATTTCCATGGCATTGGCATATTCTCTTTCTCTTCCAAATCCAGCAGATCGCAATCTCTAATAAGGAGATATTGTAGGTTGGTGAGATGCTCTATTCCTCCTCCTGACAAACGCGCCAGGTTCTCGCAGTTAGAAATTGAAAGGTCCCGAAGGGAAGAGGCACAATACTTTTGAAATCCAAGCTTACATACTGAAAAGCTGTCCATCTGAGAATCTTCAATTGAGATCTGAAGAGCACCTCGTCCAAACTCTTGAAGTAGTGAGTTTAAAATCCCTGCATCATCTATGCTTAACTTCTCAAATAATATGGGATCCCTAGAATTACTTGTGTCTGACACTCTAATGGGCAGCAAGTTGGAGGAGGACGAGGAAGAAGAGGCAATGATGACTGCACTTGGAACACCTTCCTTCATACAAAATGTCAGTGCTTTATTGCATCTTAACAGCATCAGTTTTTTAGCAAGTGGGCATGGAGGAAAGTATGTCATGCTTGGGCAACCTTCTATCATTAATTTATGAAGACGAGGAAATAAAGGGATCACCACTTGTTCCCTGCGACCATTGTCGTCGATAAAACTATCAGCAGTAGCAGTAGCTGCATCAGCCTCCACCAACACTAAGTCTCTCCACCATCCCTTTAACTTTGGCATATTTGATAGCTGAAGCTTCTCAAGGGATGGGAAGAATGTCATCAACTCTGGAGACCTTGATGCTTGCATGAAAGGGCCTTCTATGTACTCGAGATCATTCATGAAAGAAAGCTGAAGATATTTAAGATGACAAAGTTCACTCAATGATGAGAGATGCTGCAACTTAGGTAACCAAAACAACTTGATAGTCACAAGTTGTGGAAAATAGGTTCCCATCATCAACGCCCAGCTTGGCAATTTTGTGCCTCCGTATCTCTGCATCTCAATTTTGCTAAGATCATGGTTAGGACAGAGTCCCTCCAACAAAATTTCCTGGACATCACCTTGGCGCGAACTATGACAATATATGTTTAAAGCATTGAGACGCACCTTCCTTAATATATCCGCTCCATTTGTACCAGTTGGCATATCATCTGAAGAAAAATCATTTACTGTTATAAAGAGTTCACCTCTTAAATTAACAAGAGTTTTCAAGTCAATGAGCTGCCCTTTCTGAACTTGCTTGTCATTTTCCCCACCTACAACAAAATTTGTTAGTGTGTGAAGACATGTTAAATTATCCATTCCTGCTGGCATATGAGTCAAACTATTACATCCAGAAATTATCAAGTGCCTAAGATTTGCTAAGTTTCTCAAGTCTTTTGGTAACTCCCTCAGATGCTTACATTTGCATAAATTCAATATTTGCAAGTTATGAAGATTGGTGATTGAATTGGGAAGCATCTGTAATTCGCTGCCAGAGAGATTTAGATATCTCAAATGCAATAGTTTACCTATTGTATTTGGTATTGTTTTTAGGTTGAAAATATAAGCCAACTCCAATACCCTCAAATGCTTACATCTTGAAATAATTGTATCTAGATTATCAGATGTGAAAAAGTTTCCAAGATACTTCAACGTTGATCTACAAAGAAATGTTCGCAATGTTTTCATCTCATTTGTAGAATGAATTTGATTAACCATATTCTTCACACACAAAAGTGTATAAGCAACTGAAGATAAATGACGGATTTTGGTGTCGAAAGGGCTTGTACTTCCTGTGAACATCAAAACCTCCTTTCCGGCTACTTGTTGAGCAAGATCATGTATAAGATCATGCATTTTGAATGCGAGAATTTTACCATCTCTATCCTGTTCAATGTCTTGGAAGAAACATCTATGCAGCAACATAGAAAAATTGTATTCACCCACATCTTCCATGCTCTGACCTTCATAAACTGGATCAAGATAGCCTTGTGCCAGCCAGAGACAAATTAACTTGTCTTTTTCCATGACATAATCCTTAGGGAAGAGTGAGCAAAAGCTAAAACAACTCTTCAACTCAGGAGTAAGATGATAATAGCTAAACATCAGTGTCTGCATTATGTCATCAGCACCTACAAACATTTTTGCCAAATCCGTATTAATGAATGATAGCCATTTTGTTTTCTCTTGATTGTACAACAAACTGGCTGTCACTTTTATCGAGAGAGGAACTCTGGCACATTTCTTGACAATATCTCTGCCAATTACAACTAGATCAGTGTCGGCCTGCTCTTCCCTATCTTCAAATGCTATTTTCTTGAACAAACACCAAGAATTTTCCTCCGAGAGACCTTGCAACTCATGCATTGGATAGCTACCAATAGCTGCTGCCACCTTTTGGAGCGGCTAGTTACCATAATTCTACTTCCCCTACCACCTAAAAGCAAGAACTCCTTTAACTTGAGCCACTCGTGATGTCTCTCTTCCCATACATCATCTAGAACAAGAAAGTACCTTTTCCCTTCTATCTTTTGACGGACTTCTCTTTGCAGCTCTTCTAATCTAGGTTCATCTCTCCCAAGGATCTTCGAAAGGACTTCTTTCAGGCCAAAATCTTCAGAGACACAAACCCACTTCATCAATTCAAATTTACTCTTGATCCTATCATCACTAAAGACAAGTTGAGCAAGAGCAGTTTTCCCCAACCCTCCAATCCCGACAACAGTGACAAACGACACATTTTCCTGACTATCAACACAAGAGTTTGAGTCAGACAATAACATGTCCACAATTGCCTCCTTGTCGGCCTCTCTTCCAATGATACTCTTTTCATACACATAAGAACATGTTTCCTCTCTTCTCTTAACAGGTTTATACACATCACTAAACCCAAATTGACTACGATCTTTGGCAATGCCATCCAACTTCTCTCTAAGCTTCTTAATCTTTCGAGATGTAGTAAATGCAGAAAACACCTTGTTTTCACTAGATAAGAAACGGTGTACCTTTTTGGAGATCTTACCACCTGGCATTGCTTTATAGCGCTGAGCAATAGTGGTGAATTCGTCGAACAAATCATCAGCATCATAAACAGCATCCTTGAGCTTGTCAACCCAAACTCGGCCTTCATGGGAGAGCTCCTGGTGCTTAGACTCGGCATCCAGGAGGATAGCCTTGATCATAGTGACAGTGTGCTCAAGAGCTTCAAGTTGGGTAACATAACCGAACGTGGAGCACAGGTCTCGTAATTCTTTGCACTGTAAGGCTGCTAACAGTGTCTGAGCAACCGCAAGTACAATTCCAGTGGCCATTTGTGGTGAAAGTATTCCAAAGGTGGAAAGAAGCAGAAAAGGGTGGTATAACTTGAATGTAAGTGATTTTCTTTCTGGCAGGGGTAGAAATTGCAAGCTGTTATATACTCATATATACTGAAGTAACTAATATGTGTGTTTGTTTAGTTTAATTTTTGCTCATCCCGTGATTTGTCATTTTCATTGGTTCCCTGTATTATATAATGTGCTAGTAGTTTTTAATACTATAGTATCCAAACTAGGATCGCTAATTGCGCCGGATTTCCCGGAATGGCTCACATGAAAACAGCACATCTCACATGATACATGTTATTACTGGTGATTAGACTAATAAGAAATTCATGATATGTTAATGGTGTTACTAGAGATAATGATTTCTAAACTTTAATATAAACTGCAAAGGAACCCCCCCAGGCCCCATATCTCAGGTAGTGGTGTCAATTCAGTTAACCAGTTCAGTTCTGGTTCAAACCAAACAGTTCAGTTGACTTCAGTTCAGTTAATTCAGTTCATTTTTCCGAGTTTAATTGATTCAGTTTAAACTTTTTTGGTTTCAGTTTCAATCCATACAGTTAATTCAATTTTCAGTTAAGTTCAGTTCAGTTTACAGTTGTCTTTTGGTTTGACCCATACAGTTTTGGTTTAAACAGTTGACTTTTTACCTATTACTATCAGTTAAACAGTTATTTTCAGTTTGAAATCAGTTAATTTCAGTTTCTTAAGGAAACCCGCATCGACTCGGGTGAAACTTGATATCGGTTATGCCATGTACAACTTTTCCCTTCGGGTCTCGCTTCGGGTCAAGTCATTATTCATTGCACGGAAATTCGACTCGGTTGGGCTTTTGTCACATCGGTTAAACTTGTCGAAAACAACGATAGCACCAAGAGACGTATCTATATTTGTCTACAAAAGCGCATTCTGAAGTTGCTATATTTTCTGTAAAATTATTTTATTAAAGGTTCAACATTTGGCTGATATTGAAAAATTCAATCTCAAATTCTTCATTATTCTATAGTTTTCCAATGTGTAACTATCAATGATAAATTGGTGATTGGTTGTGGTCAAAGATTAAGATGATGATTGAAAATGATGCATTAGTTTATAAATCAGTTAATATAAGTGGTTAATCATTAGGCTAATCGTCTTCCAGTGTATAATGGAATTTGAAACAAAAAAACATCTACTTAAATAATCCAAGTATTTATTATTGTACATAATGAATGTGCCAATGGTAGCTGCTAAGCTAATTCAAAATAACAATACGATATTTGAGTTAATCGTCTTTATGTGAAATGCATTTTGAAACATAAAACATATGATTGAACTAATATGTAGTTATTGGGTTAGATGGATGTATCAATATAAGGCATTAAGTTGATTCAACATAACTATATTATATTTGACTTAGCAGTCATATTTAATTTCAACTAATTTTGAAACTAAAAATATCTAATTGAATTAGAATAAGTTGTTGTCGGATGAGATTAATGAACATATCAATGTAAGTCAATAAACTAATTCAAGATAACACTCATTTATTTAAGTTTAATAAGCTTTAAGTTAAATTCTTTTCATAACTAAAACATCTAATTCAATTGATGCAAGTTGTCATGGGATGAGATATATGAATGTAACATCAATCAGTGACTTATAATAAGTTGATAGAATCATACAAAGTATCGATCCCGCATTCAAGTTAATAGTATTTAAGTTAAATCAATTTCAAAAGCGTAAACATGTTATTTAGGCAATGATGCCAAAAAAAAAAAAATTCTGTTTTTTTTCTATTAATTTTTCGTTCCTTGTTTTTTTTTGGGATATATTAGCCCTATTTATAATGTTAGTCCTATGTTGATAAAAGTTTGGAGGGAAAATGAAATCATCTCAAAATTTTGGATGAATCCGTGTGAGTAGTAATACTTGCATTCTATTGGCTGGTTACTTTTGAAAAACTACTCTAATTGGTTGATGTAAGACAGTAAGGATTATGGATAAATGAAAAGAAGTTACTTTCAACTTTTCCTCTTCTCATTCACGTGGCCCAGCTGTAGTATTAGACTTTCTTTTTATTTTTTTTACTGTAATAACAACTTCCAATGCAAGTACAACAACAATGGTACTTCAATGATTACTTCCTTAATTCCCGTGCTTAAAATGAAACGGGAACTATAAAATGGGATGGAGGGAGTATGTGTCAATATAAGTCGATAAGTTTGTTAAGGATAACAATACTCCATTCCAGTTAATCGTTATTAAGCTATATTCACTTTCAAACTCAAAACATCTACTTGAACTGAAACAATTTGTTATCCAATAAGAACAATGAAAGACTTATAAAGTTATAACTATACACTTATATTATATAAATGTAATAATAATCTTTGATGTATTCTCTTAACTTTCTACACATGTGAGTATATACTAATAAATGATCAAGGTGATGATGATTTATAATGGTGAATGATCATAATTAGTGATGATGATGATGATTAAAGTCGATAAACACAAGCTAATATAATACGAGTATAATGTGACAAAAATCAGTGTAGTTAGGTAATCAGGCTAAACTAGATCAGTATACTGTGCAGATATATGTATTGCATTTCGAGTATATATTAATGTATAGAATAGTGTATAGATCAAAGTATTGAATTTCGAATATAGATTAGTATAAACACAAGCTAATACGAATTGATTAGTGTATAGAAATGTTAATGTGAGTGGGTAATCATTAAACTAATCGTCTTTAAGTGTAATGCATTTTGAAACTAAACACATCTACTTAAATGATTCTGAATACTTATTGGACTAAATGAATGTGTCAATGATAGTCGATAAGCAAATTTAAGATAACAGTACAACATTTGAGTTAATAATTCTTACGTGAAATGCATTTAGAAACTATAAAACATCTAATTGAACTGAAATGCATTCAGAAAACTATAAGTAAATTAATTAACAAGTACTCCCTCTGTATTTTTTTAACTTTCCTACTTTGACTTTGCACTTTGCCAATGCACTTATTCAACTTTAAATATCTTTCATTACATATTAATAAGAATCATAATGATTGAATATTAAAAAACTACTCATTTAGACGAATCATAATGACTATATTTTTTCTTATATATTGAGAAGAATTTAAAAGATTCTCTCTAATTGTGAATAGTATTAAGTTTCCAAGTGGGAAAGATAAAAAAATACAGAGGGAGTACTTACTAGTTATTAGATAGTAACTGGTTAACTAGTTACTAGAATACTTATTTAGAAACAAATGAATGTATCACTTAAATAAATATAATTATACTATTACTTAATTGAGTAATAGACTGGTAGTTGTATAAGTAACGCTATAAGGAGTCTAATTAAAATTTAGAAACTTAATTCACAATTTTAATTTAATAATAATAATAATTGTTATACTATGCTAATTAGTAAATGATAGTTATACTTAAATAATACTAATAATAACTTCAATAAAGATAATTAAAAATTTAAATTATAATAAAATAATAATAATTAACTAATTACTAAAGATTGTAAGTCACTAAACCAAGACAACAACTATTAAGATAGTAAAAATATAAGATTATCAATCCATGTGCTAGGTCATCAATCCATGTGTTAGTTTATTCTATTTTTCTATTGGCTAAAGAATGATATCATAGATCAGAATTAGAACCATTGATTTAAGAAGGATTAAAATCTAACCATTAATTGTGTATTGAAACATAAAAGAGAAAAAAAGATGAGATCTAATCTCATCCGTTGATGATTTCGATCCAAAGGATGAGATTATATTTAGAAACCCTAACATTGTTAGGTATAAAAGAAATGTGTTTGTTCCCCCACATTTTGCTTCTGCCTCCACCCTCCCTCAACCCTCTTCTGCTCCTTCTATCTCTCAACCTCACGCCACATACTCTCTCACACCACCACCTAACGCCACGACTTTCACCCTCTCTCCTCACCACTGCCACCATCGTTCTTCCCTATTGGCTTCCACCGCCACCACCTGCAAAGCACCCAACTAAATCATTAAACCCGGCCGTTGCCCGCTCTTTGGCCGTGGATTCACCCGCAACTAAATCAATAAAAAGCCTCTCAAGAATCTGCTTGTTAATCAACGATTCACCCGCAACTAAATCGAGGAACCCAAATTGATTTTCAAACCGAATTTTCCGGGTATTTTTAGCTCCAATAAGTTCGTCTTGTAAACAGTCTTTGGGTGTATCAATTCCCGAATCTACCAAGAAAACGTCTTCATTTAAACGAACAACATCTCGAATTTAAGGCATTTCCACCTGCCGAATTTAAGGCGTTTGAGTTTTTTATTTTTATTTTTATCTCCCCTTGATCTTCTGGTTAGGTTTAGAGTTTCTTTTTTCTATTTAGTTTGTTGATTGTTCTCTATCATTTCTTAATTTCGCTTGTTGAAATCATATAAACATTGTAGAAATCTTGAACAAGTCCGATTTTTTTTAAGATTTTTGATTTAGCTTGTCATTGTATATCATTTTCGTAAATTGTTTATTAATTTAGCTTGTTAAATTTTTCACGTTTTTTAGTTGTTTTTTTTTGCGTTAGAGCTGCTGTAAATTTTGTAGTTTAACTTGTCATTTTAGATTTGTTAATTGCGTTTTTTCCGTGCATACTGCTGCATAATTAGGAATTTTGTATTTCATTTTTGGCGTAGAGTTGTTGATTGTTCTCTTTGTTTTCTTAATTTTTTGATGTTATTTTTGTTGGTTTTTTTGCTCTTATTTTTCTGTAATATTGATTTCAATTTGATATTTAGTTAGTTAATTCAAGTGATATTTGCTGGTTAATTTAAGTAAGTTTTTGTTTAATTCAAGTAATTATTTTGGTTTGATTTTGATAGTGATAAGTCTAATAGATTTATCTTATCTTGTTAATACAAGAGTAAAAGAAACTATCTCCTCTCTTTCATAATATATTAATTATTATTAAATTTTTTTTATAAATGTATAGATTGCAATATTTTGAAATATCATATTATTAGAAAATATAATTTTAGATGCTACCAACTTATAAATAGTTATAAAGGAATGATATAGTATACATTTAGTAAAAGACGAAATTAATATATTTAAATGATTTTATAGATATAAAATAATAATTGAATTTTAGTGAGATATAAAAGTGAGGAGGCACATGTGATACATTTTTCAAAATTTATTTCTTTAAATTAATTGCAATTCATTCTGGTTCAACATTGAAAGACAAGAAAGATTATACTGGACCTTGGCCTTGTTCATTGTTTAATAAACTTTTCCACACAAAGTTAGAATACACAGAGAAGTGAAGAGGTGTGACTCGTGAGAGGAGAAGTTATACTGTACATATGATATACACAATATAGGCTTGGAATAATAAATCAAAGTCAAAGTATAACAATGAACAAGGTCTAGTATAATACAAATTAAAAAAAATTACGGAATTAGGTGTTATATTTTGAAACAGTTTAGTTTGAGATAGTTTTATTCTCTACAGTTTAATACTTTTTTATTCAGTTTGATTCGGTTCAGTTTAGAACAGTTTTATTCAGTTTTATACAATTCAGTTAAAAACAGTTTGATTCAGTTCAGTTAAAAACAGTTTTATTCAGTTTGATTCAGTTCAGTTAAAAACAGTTTGAAACAGTTTTCAGTTAAATTCAGTTCATTTTTAGTTCAGTTCAGTTCAATTTAAATCGGTTTTCCGTGCAGTTAATTTCAGTTTAGTTTGTTTTCGGTTCAGTTTCAGTTCAGTTTCAGTTCAGTTAATTGCAGTTTACTTTAATCTGATTGACTTATCGGTTTTTAACTTTTTAGTTATGGGTCAATTCGATTCGGTTTATTCGATTCGATTGGTCGTCGGTTTGCGGTTTAACCATTTTCCAACCAAACCGACAAAGACTAATCTCAGGATAAGGTTCATCTGCAATTGCTTTTGGTGTTGTATATTCTTAACATAATATTTGCTTGATTTCAAATCTTGAAAGTACTAAACAAATCAATTCAAACCCACAAAAGCCAACATTAAAAAACTTGAATATGATGAAATGGTGCCCACTAATATGGATGTAAAGTAATGAATGTGTCGTTGAGACATAACGTCGAACATGTGGTGTGCATACCTTACCAGTTATGAGTCTTTTCTTCTTAATCTTGTTCAAATAGTTCGATATCTGCAGATTTGTAGGTTGCACATGAATTAATCATTTTGCGGAAAAAGATGAGAGAAGAGGGTGAGGAATGAGGACTAGGGAGTGTGTTTCCGAGATCAATGGGCATCTGCTTCCTGTGTTGAAACTTTTTTTTTTTTTTTTTTTTTTTTTGAGGAAAGTGGAGGGAAATATTTTAGAAAATAAGTAAATCCTTTATATGATAATCCTTTTACTTCTTTAAACTAGCCTTATATGCACGCTATGCGTGCGAAGTTGTTATTAAAGTTAAATTAATTGCATAATTACATCTAGTAATAATATGATAGAAAGATGATTTACAATAACACATATATCTACCTATCTAATTCTATCTATTTGATTTTTTCTATTTTTAATTAGCATACCAATTTTCACCTAATTTAATAGTTTTGTATTTGCATTTTTTCAATAGTATTATCTACATATATTTTTAAGTATTACTAAACATTTCAATTTGAAAGCACTTATTATTAACTTGTGGTATTATTTCACCTAATTATTTAATGTTTTATTAGTAAAATTTTTAATTAAATTACCCATATTATTAATTTTTTAAATGATTAACCCATTTTTATAATAATACTTTTCAATGGGCATAATCTTTTCTTATATTTTTATTAAATACATCTATAAGTGCGTTTCAAAGTCAAAGTAAATACATTATTATGAACGATATAAGCAACATGAACAATAACTGCATTTGAACTAAAAGTTAACAAATCAAAATTACCAAATTTAAATCTTTATTATAAGTGCATATCAATGTAAAAGTGATTAAGCTAATCAAGTAGAATCAACAACGAAGAACAAAATAGTTAACAAAGCCCAGACCAAACTTTATCCTAAACAAAAAACTAAAAAGATGACTTGTGAGACCCTCAAACGTATTATATTTTATTGAATACATTATTGTCATATCACAACTATTCAAAAATAAATACCTATTTATTTCTATCTATATATACTTTTTAGTATTAATAAACATACCAATTCTAACTCAATTATTATATTACATGAAGATTTTTTTTATGCAATTTAAAGTATGATATCCTTCATTATAATTTACTATTAAATTCTCTATTATTTTATCTTTGATGCAATTAATTTGATACAAAATTTATTTGCAATAGATAGTATAAGTTTTCTATTTGATAGTAGGAGTAGTACAATTTATTCAGACATCACATTCTCTTATCAAACATTAACTGACTTGCTCTCTCCTCCACAACCACCACCTTATTCAACCAATTAAAATTTCGAGCGGCCTTGTAGGTGAGTTTCAATTCTCTTTTTTTTTTCAGATTTCGATATTTATGCATTTGGGGTAAATAAAAATTATGCATTTTTTATATTTATTTTTATTATAATTCTGCGTTTTGGGGTTTGAGAAGGGGGAGGGGTTTGGGATGATTTGTTTTATGATTTGGGGAATTTTGGATGAAATTGGTTCGAATTGGGACAATGTAAATTATGGTGGGAAAATCTTGGGTTTAGGATTTTTAATCAGAAACTGCTATTGTTCAACTGGGTTAGAATTTTACGATCTTCATTAAAGGGTTTTAGATTATAATAATATTTTTCTTGGTTAGTTTAAACAGTTTGTCGCATGATGATCTTCAGATTCCTAAGATTTTGCTATAATTTGAAACTGAATTTTTTTATTATCGCCAATTTTTTGTGAGGGATTGAAATTAGAAATTGTTTCCCTTCCTCCTTTACCACTACCACTACCACTACCACTACTACCACTACTACCACTACTACTACCACTACCACCACTACTACCACCACTACCACCACTACTACCACCACTACTACCACTACTACCACCACTACTAATTTGTTACGTTCACTTTTCCTTCAAGTAACAAAATCCATCTCTTGGTGGTAATGTTATGATTCTATTTCTATTCCATGGCTTGAATCAAATACCAAACAAATTTATTAATTTTAGTTGTTATTTTCCTCGCCTTTTTAATTTCATTCCCTTTTTATTCTATGGTTGGACCAAACAAGAACTACGAGTATGTGTTAGATTAAGGAACTAATATATCAGTCTCCTATGTCAATTATACTTATAAAATTTATAGTACATTTGTAAATAAACAATCTTATATTATATAAGTATAAGCGTTTGGCCATCAATAATATGACATCAAGTATTTCTTTATCTTAACACTCCCTAACACATGATCATGTGTATCATCTTCATGAATTCACATTGAAAAACTAATCTTGCTGGATTACTAAAACTGAGCTCAAACAATCTCATTGTTTTAACACTGGATTTTTTAATTGAGGGAAGGTTCTAACCCTGTATAGGGACTAAAATAACAGTGTTTGATTGATGGATTTCTAATAATGAATTTTAGTATCGATCTCTCTCTGATATAACAATTCTATGGTCTTGATAGTTGACAATTTTATCCATTCACGAACCATTTATTTAAGATAAATGGTTTTCTTTATTTTTTCGTAATATAATGTCTTATATTTTTTTCGTGATAAAATTTCTTATATTGATGTCATATCTGGTGATAAATGTTTCACTTAAAAAGGAGGGGTCAATGACATTCAAACACGTGACATTTTTATCAGGTTAGCTCCGATACCATATCAAAGGACTAACTCAGTGAAAAGCTTAATCTTATAATTGGAGTCAGGAATAGTTTTATACTTCTATCAAAGATCTTCATGCTAATATCAATGGTGATAAAACTTTATCCTTAAACATGTGTTTTAACCACTTTCCTTTACCACTTAATATCACCCGTTCAAGTGGTAAGGTAGCATGGCTATTAAAAATGCTTTGAAATGATGTAGCCTTAGTCCATTACCGTATAGCAATTCACATGAAATTCCCTTAAAAATTTATGAAAACTTACCACTAACTGGTCGTAACTACCACACCTTCCAAAAGTCAAAAAAAATAGATAGTACTTACACTTTACAAAAAAATTGATGTTTGGACATTGATAGCTAAACATCAATGTCGGCATTATCACATCCTCACCAGGGCGAGCCAGTTTAGCCAAATCCATACTTTTAAAAGACAGCCATGTGGTTTTATTATGATCAAACAGCAAACTGGCCGTCACTCTTATAGAGAGAGGAACATTAACACATTTTTTGACAATATCTTCGCCTATCTCAACTAGATCTTTGTCGGCCTGCTCTTCCCTAAATGCTATTTTCTTGAACAAACACCAAGAATTTTCATCAGAGAGACCTTGCAACTCATACATGTGATGTCTACCAATAGCTGCTGCCACCTTTTTGGAGCGGCTAGTTACCATAATTCTACTTCCCCTACCACCTAAAAGCAAGAACTCCTTTAACTTGAGCCACTCGTGATGTCTTTCTTCCCATACATCATCTAGAACAAGAAAGTACCTTTTCCCTTCTATCTTTTGACGGACTTTTCTTTGCAGCTCTTCTAATCTAGGTTCATCTCTCCCAAGGATCTTCGAAAGGACTTCTTTCAGGCCAAAATCTTCAGAGACACAAACCCACTTCATCAATTCAAATTTACTCTTGATCCTATCATCACTAAAGACAAGTTGAGCAAGAGCAGTTTTCCCCAACCCTCCAATCCCGACAACAGTGACAAACGACACATTTTCCTGACTATCAACACAAGAGTTTGAGTCAGACAATAACATGTCTACAATTGCCTCCTTGTCGGCCTCTCTTCCATTGATACTCTTTTCATACACATAAGAACATGTTTCCTCTCTTCTCTTAACAGGTTTATACACATCACTAAACCCAAATTGACTACGATCTTTGGCAATGCCATCCAACTTCTCTCTAAGCTTCTTAATCTTTCGAGATGTAGTAAATGCAGAAAACACCTTGTTTTCACTAGATAAGAAACGGTGTACCTTTTTGGAGATCTTACCACCTGGCATTGCTTTATAGCGCTGAGCAATAGTGGTGAATTCGTCGAACAAATCATCAGCATCATAAACAGCATCCTTGAGCTTGTCAACCCAAACTCGGCCTTCATGGGAGAGCTCCTGGTGCTTAGACTCGGCATCCAGGAGGATAGCCTTGATCATAGTGACAGTGTGCTCAAGAGCTTCAAGTTGGGTAACATAACCGAACGTGGAGCACAGGTCTCGTAATTCTTTGCACTGTAAGGCTGCTAACAGTGTCTGAGCAACCGCAAGTACAATTCCAGTGGCCATTTGTGGTGAAAGTATTCCAAAGGTGGAAAGAAGCAGAAAAGGGTGGTATAACTTGAATGTAAGTGATTTTCTTTCTGGCAGGGGTAGAAATTGCAAGCTGTTATATACTCATATATACTGAAGTAACTAATATGTGTGTTTGTTTAGTTTAATTTTTGCTCATCCCGTGATTTGTCATTTTCATTGGTTCCCTGTATTATATAATGTACTAGTACCACCACTACTACCACCACTACCACCACTACTACTACCACTACTACCACCACTACTACCACTACTACCACCACCACTACTACTACTACTACCACTACTACTACCACCACTACTACCACCACTACTACCACTACTACTACCACTACTACCACCACTACTACCACTACTACCACTACTACCACCACCACTACTACTACTACTACTACTACTACTACCACTACATCATATAAGTGTAAATTACGAAAGTTTAATTTTCGTAATTAATTCATTTTTATTACAGTTCACATGAATATATATATTTCTTATATATTAAAAATAATTTAGAAAATTCTCCTTATGAATGGTGTTAAGATTGCAAATGAGAACATCTTTTGTGACTGATGGAATACAGTTATTTTAACATTATTTACATACTCAAACTATGTTTTATTCTTTAGTATTTATAAGTATGGAAAAACATATGGGTTATCCTATTAGATTTGTTTCAACATATATTGTCGTAGTATCAACTTTTATAATTGATATATATACGCTATTAAATATATTAGTAAAGTTGGAAGTCTCTCGGGAGTTTGGTGACCTAGAGGAACGCATGTAGTGAAGGAATATATACACGGGTGTTGTATATACTGAGATATCGAGTTTGGTAGTGGGTGTTCATGCAGATGAGAGCATGGATCGGAGATGGTGTGTGATCTAAATGTTTGAATTTCGTGCTTAATCTTTTGTGTCGAAGGTCTTCCTGATTCGGTGTTCAGGCTGCGTGTCCCGTGTTGTAGCGGCGGTGCAAGGTGATTAGATGAATTATCGTTGGAGATGAGTGGCCATATGGTTGGAGTACATGTCGAGTCCCATGACTCGTGTTGACTTGTGGTCAAGTTGGATGGTCGGGTGGATGTGTGATGATGATCCGTGTTCTTGTTTGGATATTCTTCATAAAAGAATCTCCAGTGGGAGATTGTTGAGATATGGAGATTTGTTTTGGCAATTATATCCAAGTATGTCAAGGATTATAGTTTTTTAATACTAGTAGAGATGTATATAGGAAAGTGAATATCATTTGACATGTATTATATTCTATCTAGGATTAGGTAATTAATTCCTAGTAAAATTCTATTATTTGTAGTTGGCTATAAATATAAGTCATGGGATGAGAATAATAGGAGTGGTAGAGAGAGAAAAAGCCAAGATGTGAGGTGTTTGGGTAAACACGGGTTTGAGCTTCGATGTTAGGGATCTAGGTTCTAGAGTGATTAATTAGGTTAAATCGTGGAGGTCTTGTTAACCTTGTAATTCACCATATTATACACATCACTGAAAGTCCTAGTACATTGATTTGTGATTTTTTTTCCAGGTTCTCGGGTTTCCATGTTAAATCTTCTTATGTGATCCTTATTGTTGTTTCTTGTGTTATTTCCGCATTATTATTACTCCAAAAGATCCACACATGCACTGACGAGATACATGTTTGTTCATTTATATTTTGGCTATTTGCTTACATATTTATCATGAAATGGATAACTAGTTACATGCTGATTCACAAAGCTCTTAGTAGGTTCCATACAAGCCTACTAAGAGTGTTATCACAAAAAATGGCTCAACACTCACTGAAAAATGACATCAGCTGTTGAAAGTTTTAAGAGGATCTTTCGGATTAATGTCTAAGAAGAGTGGAAAATCAATAGGCAGCTCTGTTATACTCACTCCCACCTCCTCCAGCTTCTTGGGAACTTCTTCGAACACGATCCTGTTGCCACCTTGGGCTAGGTGCAGGCCATCGCTGAACAATCAATGTTTTAGAATTTCAATGTAAAATGACCAAATTATAAGTCGATCATCAGCAAAAACTCGTGGAATGTAATTCCTACTTGTTTAAGACCACAAGTATAATCCTCAACACATTTGTACAATCGGGGGGAAACTAGGAATCAAAAGTTAACGGTGCCAATAATATTTTTACGAAATTTATAAAAAAATTATCTTTATCATTCCCACTTTACCACTCAGATAAGAGTATGTATAGCCAATTTTATAAAACATATCTCAAAAACTTACGGGGGGCATTTTAAAAATATATGGATCACAATGTTGGGCCGTGGGGGCCGGCCCCTGCCAGCCCCCCTGAAGCTTTACCCCTGTGTACAATAATGCTTGATGCAAACTGAAACCTTCTCAGAACGTAGAAGGTAAGCTAAAATCTTATGCAAGTTGGATAAAGCTTAAGAAAACAGAGTCTGGCATATACAGTGGCGGAGCCACGTGGTAACAAGGGGTAGCACGTGCTACCCCTGTTTTTTTTTTTTTTTTTTTTTAAAAAAATTTCAAAAAATCTCAAAAAATCGCAAAAAATCGCGAGACCTAACTTCACCGCCGTTTCATTTCAACTTCTTCACTCTCTCAAACTCAGTCACTCTCTCTCTCACCTCTCAATTCTCAATTCTCGCCCTCGGAGATTCGTCTTCAGCTCTTCAGTCTCGTGACTCTCGTCGGACACTCGGAGTCTCGCCGGAGTCTTTTGTCAACTCTTCAGCGTCGTTCGTCGTTCGTCGCCGGAGACTTGGTAAGTTGATTTTTCCGCAAATTGGTAATCTAGATCTAGCCCTAAATTTGAGTCTCCTCTTAAATTTGATTGTTAGAAGATAAATGTAGCCCTAAATTTCGTGATTCTTGAATTTTATTAATCCCCTCTTAACTTTCTTTCTCTTTCCTCTCTAGTCTCTATTGCAGCAGTGGCGAGTGGCGACTTTGCCGACTTAATACTTTCTTTCTCTTTCCTCTGACTCTCTGAGATTGGTCTTTCCCTCGACACTTCGGCCTTCGGCGTTCAAAGACTTCCGGCGTTCGGGTAACTTTCTTTCTCTTTCCTCTGAGATGGCAGCAATTAGTAGTTCTGTAGTTGGCAGAGCAGTTGAGGAATATACATGTTTGAATCCTCTCTAATGGCAGTTTTGATTGTGATTTGTGAAGTATGCTTGTTATTTGTTAGTTGGGTTGAAATTTTGATTGTTAGATTGAATTTTCATTGATTGTTATCGTTTTTTATTGTTAGTTAGGCTGAATATGTAGAAATTTGATTGATTGTTGTGAAGTATGATTGTTAATTGGGTTGAATATGTGGAAATTTGGGAGTGATATATGATATATCATATGGTGTTGAAATTGGGAATTTGTGGAATTTGTTAGTTTACTATAATTGTAGTTGTTTGAATGGATGATTAGTAAATGAAAATCTATATTTCAGAATCATGAAGAGAAAACAAGGGAGGGATATCTCAAGCTTTTTTTCCAAAGGAACACCTAATGAAAATCAAGTTGATTCAAATTCACCTATTCCTCCCACTCAACCAAGTCAACAAAATTCTTCTCCATTAAGTACTAACCCTCCATCTCCATTATCGGAAGCGATTAGAAGCTTCTGTTAAATGTTTGAAGTACCTATTACTTCAAGGGTTGTCTTTCCGTGGGCATCTTGAAAATTCTGATTCTTTGAATCAAGGCAATTTTCTTGAACTTCTTAAATTTCATGCAAAAGATAGAATTGATGTTGAAAAGGTTGTATTGGAAAACGCTCCCGGAAATTGTCAAATGATCGCTCCTTGCATCCAAAAAGACATCATACATGCTTGTGCAAAAGAAACAACGAAAGCCATACTTGAAGAAATTGGTAATGATTTTTTTGCTATCCTTTTGCGATGAGTCCGCAGATATATCCGATAAAGAACAAATGACTCTTTGTTTGCGATACATTGATAGAAAGGGTGGATTGAATGAACGGTTTCTTGGTTTGGGTACATGTGCCTAACACCACTTCTTTGACTCTTAAAGAGGCAATTGAATCATTGCTTATGGAGCATTCTCTTAGTCTTTCTAGAGTTCGGGGGACAAGGATACGATGGTGCTAGTAACATGCGAGGTGCAATAGCTGGTCTAAAAACTCTAATAACTGATGAGTATCCACAAGCATATTATGTTCATTGTTTCGCTCACCAACTTCAGTTGACACTAGTTGCCGTTGCCAAGAAAAACTCTGATTGTAGTTGGCTTTTTCTTGATGTGCTTCCATTGTTGTTGAATTTTGTTGGTGGTTCACCTAAACGAAAAGAATTTCTTCGACAAAGTCAAAAAACACGTGTTGTAGAAGCTTTATCCTCGGGTGAAATAGAATCGGGAACTGGTTTGAATCAAGAGAAATCTTTAAGTAGGCCTGGCGACACTCGTTGGGGATCTCATTTTAAAACAATTGTGAATGTCCTTGATTTGTATCGTCCAATCCTTGAGTCACTTGATGCTATTGCTGAATCTTCTATTGAAAAGGCCGACAAAAACAAAGCATGTGCAATAATCAATTTGTTGATGTCTTTTGATTTTGTTTTTGTGGCATACTTGATGACATCTATTTTTGGGATCACACATGAGTTGAATTTGGCTTTACAAAAGAGGGATCAAGATATTGTGAATGCTATGACTTTGGTTGATGTGACTAAGAGGAATTTGCAAAAGCTAAGAGATAGTGGGTGGGATGCTCATATGACGAAAGTATCTTCATTTTTGGCAAAACATGACATTGAGATTCTGAACATGGAGGGAATGTATGTTCCACCGGGAAGAAGAATGTTTCGTGGTAATGCTTCACAAGTGACAAATCTTCATCATTTTCGAGTTCAGGTTTTTCTAAGTGTTATTGATCAACAATTGCAAGAAATTGATAATCGATTTAGTGAGAAAAGTAAGGAATTATTTATTTGCATGTCTTGCTTTGATCCTACTAATCGGTTTGTATCATATGACAAAGAAAAATTGATTAGGCTTGCTGAGTTTTATCCAAATGAATTTTCAAGTGCTGAAATGTTCTTTTTTGAACATTCATTGGATAACTTCATTGAAGATGTTCGAAATGATGAGAGGTTTTGGAATGTGAAGACTCTCAATGAGCTTTCTATAAAGCTTGTTGAAACAAAAAAACATGAAACTCATTCAAAAGTTTATTTGCTTTTGAAGTTGGTGTTAATTCTTTATGTGGCGACTGCAAGTGTAGAAAGAGCATTCTCTAGTATGACTATGATCAAAAACAAATTACGAAATAGCATGGGAGATGGATTACTAAATGATTGTTTAGTTACTTTTCTTGAGAAAGATTTGTTTTGTGATGTAGAAGTTGAAGCGATTGTAAATCGGTTCCAAAATTTGAGAACCCGACGTGAACAATTGTAATTTTCTTTTATTGTTATTTTGAAGGTTGTATTTGGATTTTGTAACATTTTGAATTTAGTAATTACGAACTTTTTTTTTTTTTGAGTTCCTAGCAATGTAAAGTTGCGCTACCCCTGGTTCGGAATCCTGGATCCGCCCCTGGGCATATATAACAATTATAAGACTTTTCATGTATTCAACAAGAATGATATAGAAAGACTAAAAGCATATCAAAAAAAGATACGAAAACATGAATGATGATTGTCACTGATCGAGAAAGAGAGAACGGAAGAACGATAATGAATCCGGTCAGGTGGTTTTTGGTTTTTTTGTGAGAACTCGTCAATATCTACATATTTTTACTGCAATAATAATGCAACTCACATAATCTTTGTTAACCTTCATCTTTAAAAGGGATTATTAGGAGACAATCAGACAACTAATCCCATTTTGACATCATGCAGCACCATATATTGTTGGGTAAATGTCACAAATTCTAGCTACTACAGGTTATTTCCTTTTTCTCCAAGTCTTTGAAGACCCTTGGCCTCCAAGGCTTGTGAAGACCCTTGGCCTCCAAGGTTATTACTCATGTCCTTGGGCTCCAAGGCTAGTGCATATACTTGGCCTCCAAGGTCAAGGTTTATGACAACTTGTAGCTTATTATAAATACCCATCATGCTCCTCTTGTTTTAGAACACAACACAACACACAACACACAAGAGCTATATACACAATACCCATACACATATTAGCTCACATTAGATCCAATATTAGTTAGAGAGTCATACCATACTCTTGTTACCCTTCGGGGTTGTACTCTCATACCTTTTCATATATTGGATAATATTAGTGCTTCGTCGTCGGTGGGTTTTTTTTTACCTCTTTTGAGGGTTTTCCCACGTTAAATTGTGTGTTTATTTTTACTTATCTTTGTCCATCTTTTATCTAATTTTCTCATTATCACTATTTGCTTCCGCTTGCGCTCCTAACCCCAACATATATAGGCATGGTTAATGGCAGGGTAGTGTAGGATCAAGTAAAAGAACACTTTACTGTATATGGTCAATACAAGGCTAAAATTGTAGGCTAGTAAAAGACAAAAATACAGTTCAAAAAAATCAACAATGGTTTAGTTTTTTTTCCTACACTCATTTCCCTTTTTCTTTTCTCCTAGTTCCGCTATTAGCCTGCCGTTTTTCGACCCACAAGGCCCTGACAGACAAGGCCAATAATATAGGTGACCTAGTATTTGCTCCAACCACTATTGACCTCCCACGATTACCAAGTCTAACCACAACTATAACTTGAAGTTCCTAAGTCAAAAGAGAGATCGTGCATTCACGTCTGTCATAGTCTTGCAGTTATGACTTATGACTAGCATCTCTAATTTCATAGCTCTATAAGAAGTACCTGAGACATGATCTTTTCCAATCAGAAAACTCTTGCATCTTGGTCCAGAGATCAACTACCGGTGTCGCACATTCTCTTGCAACCTCCACACATGCTTTGGCATAGGCACCAGTAGCCTCATTTGTCCTCTCTGGCAGACCACTTGGATTTTCAATATAAGGATGTCTGCACCAATTACTCTTTAAAGTAAATACAGTGAATAAGTTACAATAGGTAAAGCCTCAAATTGCAAATAATTTGCTGGAATACTAATAGTAGGGAAAGGACAAACTTAGGCAAAATTTTACAGCAAACGTCCAGCTTCATCAATTGGAGGCGGCGTGATGAAGAGAATAACAGCAGTCTCCCATCTTTTCTGCACCAAACAAAAGCAATCAGTTTAGAGAGTGAACTGTTGTTAGCATGAGTGCCAGCACACTAATGGTAATTTAATATCTACAGTAGTATAGCAAAATTGTCACCAATAGAAACATTACAATCGTTTTAATACAAATTAAAACCACAAAGATCCAGCACTAAATGCATTGTTCCTACATTCAATCTGTGCCTTCTAAAAGCCTGCCAATAAACACAAACACCATTTGTCTACAAGGGTAAGCTGAGGCTTAAAGTTGCAGAGGGAGATCCTCTTGGTTTTCCAATCAAAATGGGTTTCAATCTTTCTAACTTTTAGATCTATTTATATGCACAAAGTGTCTCAGAACCAAATGCTGTATGTTCAGAATATTAAATCTTGGAAATGACACCAAATAGAATCCTTACAACCTGCCAAAAGTGAATTTGTATCAAGAGACATTGTGACAATTACCATTTCTATGAAGTGCACCAAAAAATCTATTCGAATCTCTTATGGCTCTGATTTTGCTGCACTTAGCATTCAGTTGAAATTCAAATGGTAGGTCTTATAAAAAAAATATTTATTCAAATGGTAGGAATGTTTAAGCTGAGAAGCACTCATATTTGTTCACCACATTACTCTATCCAGGAAGTGGCCATTTTTGTTCACAGCCACCAAATAGAGTGCATGGCTACAGCCTACAGCATCAATCGACATCACTTTGCAACAAATTCACGGAATAAAGTTAGGTTCTCCCTCAATATGAAAATAGAATACGTCTTCTGAAAGGTCACCCATTGTAGCTTCATCCCTGGTTGTAGCTTCCCGATGACCCGATTTCAGAATTATATTAGGAATTTAGGATAGCTTAAGGGCTTCTAGGAGGATAACCAAGTTAACATTATAAACATTATTTAATTGTACTTTCAATTGATTTAAATACGATGAAAGAACAAAAACTGCAACATCTGATCATCTAAATGTTTAAACACGTAGAAACACCATCCTCTTTAAGGTTCCGTTCAGAAAATTCTTAGCATTATATAATAGGTTTAGGACAATATGCTAACGGCCAACATAATAAAAAAAGACTTGTTTCTCTTTACAGTGTTACATAGTACTGCAAACACAAGCTGATATTGACCAGTGACCAACCTTATCACTCAACTCTGGTGCCAATATTACCATTAGAACCAATTGCCCAAACCAGTGTAGCAATTATGTTCACAGATTCCCTTCCAAAGAATTACATGATGTCAATTATGAAGAAACCAATCCCCATCATGCATTAAATGCACAGCTTAATTCAAGGAAATTTGATTATCAGAACCAGAACAGAAAACTAGCAAGTATTAAGCATTTGATGGGTGACCAAAGAAGAGGAAATAGAATAAAGGTTAAAATTAAGAATTTCTAGTAGTTTGAGAGTTCTAGTATTCTGACTACGTATATTTTGAAAGAAATTTTTACTTCCAAACAGAAAAGAGGAAAATGCATTGGGTGACTTCGCTTTCGTAAAGTGAAACTTGAGTTGAGATTTAGAATGCTATGAAAAATCAATATGTATTACCGTTTACAAACAAAAGATTAACTATTAAGGCCACCTAAAAGATAAGAAAATACAAGTATGAAGCAAGAAACAGAAGACCAAATCTCACTTAAAGACGCTTTGTAATAACTTATCTTCTGAGACACTAAAGATTATCCGATAAAACAAGGTCAAAGTCACATTTAAGATAAGAATTGGGTTAAAACGAAAGCAAGTTATCGTGAGATCGTCTCATAGGGAATTCTAGCAAACCAGTAAAATATCTCAAAGGATAAACAAACTACATGTCCATATCTACATGTCCCTGGATTTTACAAAAGGACCTGCATGCTTAGTCAAACATGGAGCACCAAGACAACTAGCGATGCATTGGCACCTCAAAGACAAATAGATAATGCAAATGTCAAGCTATACTTTTCCTATTAGAGTTTGATAGACAAAAAACTAAAAGTCTATTATCAAGATTAGATAATTGGTGCTAATGTCACCCAACTAAGCATACATGTCCCTAATTGAAATTATTTGGATGAAACTGGTACACTTAGATCACAAGGTGATAACTTGACCACAATATCCCCAACTGTAATTGAGTTTTTCCATTGTTTATATAACTGGGAGGAAAAACGCCATATAAGGGGTCGAGTGAAGTTCAGAAAGAATTGAATATACAAAATAGTTTCCTTCTTTCTATTAATGGGTATTGCAAATTCATCATCATATGATATAGAAGTATTTAACATATCACCTCAGGTAAATAAAGCCATGCATACCTTTCATGCATAGCATGCGATTGCGAATCTAATAAAGGTAGATTTGCATTACTGAAACTCACAAATGAGTAGCCATGTTAAATTTTATACAAACATGAAAGGTGGTGCATGCACTAGTTCCACTTTCCATAAAAACTTTGTATTGGCTTTAGCATGAAAAAAACAAACAGTCACATTGAACATTCTGGATACAATGATTGCATCATTTCACATTATAAAAGTGCAAAGAAGATGACCAATGAAACCACAAAAAAGATTGGAAAGTGCATTAATATTGATAGAAAACTGAAGTGTAAAACACTATGCCACCCTTTCTCTTCGTGGAAATCAAAGGCCAACCTTGACAATGACAAGCAATGTAAATTATGTGACATATACAGTAGTTGGTGCAAATTATTGAAGCAAACATCACAACCGTAAGCTTGCACAAATACATAAAGAAAGTGGCAATAATTGATGTTTTTAAGTAGTCAGTTTCTTCACTAATTGCAGACTTTTACTCTAGTTCATGGTTCTCTCTTAGTCGTAGTCATGCCATATATGATGACAAACAGAGAAAGGACCCACGCAAAGAAGGAATAGCTAAATAATTGAAGAAACAATGTGCCCCTCCTCAAAACATTCCATGGAATTATCAGTTAGATGTTCCAAAGCGTTAAAAATTTAGATATAAAGATTTATCTATTGTATTATTTACTAAGCATTGTTTTGGCAATTTAACCAATTAGTAGGTACTGCTCCCTTAATTTCAAAATGTGAAATTTATAGAGCTAATTTCCATAAAATAAAATAAAATCAAAGTAATTAAAAATAATATATTGTCTAATTTCTAATCACAATATTACAGGAAAAGTATGACGTCAAACTTCACATCAAAAAGTGGGAATGGCTTATACTTCCTCCATTTCTCATTAAGTGACGCACTTTGACTTACACACTTGTCAACGCACAACTTTGAGTCTTTGACTGTTAATATCTCTAATTATGTATTCGTAAAAATCATAAAAATTTGATAATACGAACATATTCATTAAAACAAATCCAACGATATTTAATACTATCATTTTTGTTTTTATTTATTATTATAAAAAATTACTAATGAAGTGAGGTGCGTTAACCATGAATAGTGCGTAAGTCAAAAGTATATAACTTATTAAGAAATCATAATACTTCTATGTTATATATGAGCATCTATTTGTAATCAAAGTAGTACATACTGGAGTAAAGATCTAATTTTTCACTCAATGATCCCTTATTTGAATGCTATAGAATATTGACGTTTGACAATACTTATGGCTTTAAAAAGAAGAGGGTGGTCCATCAATAACAATGCCCGCAGAGTTACATAGAAGTAGAGAACTGTCAGGCTATTGTTTGTTAACTTTTTGTTCCTAACCAAAAAGTTTCCCAATTAACTATTTGTTCCTAACCAAATCTTTTGTACAAATTTTATCATACAACTCACAGTACAGTGTACACCTGCTAAGACTATTTTTCGTTCATTCTTTCATTTAAAATCATCCAAACGAATAAAATATACAAAAAAGGTGTTCAAATGAAAGATATGAAGAAAATTAATCTCGAATGTACGCATGCTGCACTGCCAGGCCCGAAACAGTGTACGATGAATGAACTCAATCTTTTGTGGTGTGCACAACACAGACTAGAAGACTGAAAGATTAGAGAAAACATGATTACACCTTGAGGAAAGAGAAAATGAAACGAAGGTTCTGTTTATATTCATCTAAAGGCACATGTTGAAAGGCAGCATAACGATCATCAAGACAAGCGTCATTTGCGCCAAAAAACACTGTCACCGTCATTGGTGCTGCTTAATCCACCGCTGTAAATACCTTGTCCAATACTTTCACAGCCCATCTGGTGTTGTACCCACTGTATCCTCTCACCATAATATCAGCCTGCTACGAAAAATCAAAATTTGATCAAAACTCATAAAGCCCAATTTAAAATCATGTCTAAAAATCAAAACTTGATTAAAACCCCTATAACCCAATTTAAAATCATGAATGAAAAATGAAATGATATGTAAAATGGTCAAAAATATCAAGTGATATGTGTTTGAGACATAAAGTCGAACAGGTGGTGTGCATACCGTACGATTGAAATGGTTGGCAAGAGAAGCACCCCAACCTCCATTACTGAAAGATTTCTTCAGTTATGGAGTCTCCAAAGAGGTAAATTTTGGGCCTCTTGATTACTTTTTTTTACTCAATCTTCTGTAAAGACTTTTGATGTCTTTGTATTCTTTTTGTGGATTGATGAACAAGATTAGTTTAAAGTTGAAGTAGTTTAATTACAGAGCAGATGAAATGGAGTATCAAATACAATAGTCCCGTCAAAAAAAATCAAATATCGTAAAGTTGTTTGACAAAGACATAAATTGAGCATAAACTAGAGATTTTAATCAATTTTAAAGGATTAATTAGTCAGATTCTATAATATATTAATACTAGGTTTGAAGTCTGTGCGTTGCACGGGTTGTTGTTTATTTTATTTTATTGTAAATTTTTTGTTAAAATTATTTGTTGATTTTGTGTTGTTGTAAAATGAGATTTTTCAAGATCATTGTATTTACATACTTCCTCCGTTCTTTTTCTATTATAACAATTACCACTTTAGATAGTTTCATCTTTTGGAATCATTCCACTTTCGGTAAAAAAAGAAACTACAGTTGACAATATTACCTTTACTTTATGTTAATAAAACCATCATTAATTACCCGAATTGCCTTATAAAGTTGCGTTTACTTTAATAAGGATTTATTTGTCCCCTACTCTAGTTAACTAAAGAGGTACCTCTATGCTAGACTACCCATTTTTTATTTCCTTAAAAACCATGTCCAAACCAATTAAATGGTATCCCAATAACAGGTATGACTAACAATAGCTAATACAATTTTAACATGAATAATACCCGAATGATACTTTAAGAAAAAGTAAAAGGTAATAATTTAATTGATGCAGGTCAGAAAGCATACTTTCTTAAAAATTGATAAGAATGACATGGCATGCTTAGGTGGAGCTCTTTATAATATTCTAAGTATGTTTTATTTAAATCAAACTCTAATTTTTACATAATCCAAAACTCTAATATGTAACTTTATCGTTATAGATTTTAGTTAATAAATTTTGTTGCAATACTATATTGTTTTAGTTTAGTTGAGTAAGGTCTGGTTTTTGGAAGATAATATATTTAATCCTGTAAATTGGACCTATAATCAAATGTTATAATCACATATAATACACTATACTTAATACTTATAGCCATTATTATATTTATCTAAAAAAAAGACTAAATAATGTCCTATAATGCATCTAATTTAATATATTTTCATGAGTTGTAACACTATATTGTAAATAGATTATATTTTGAAGCATATTTCAAGCACTCTCCAATGGTAAAAAAATTGTAATGTTTTGGATTAGGTAACAAAAGTTAAATTCAATTTACATAATATAATAATTTAGGTTGTTTATTCAAAACGCAACTCTAATTTCCCCCTATGTATTTAAATATATGTAGAATTCTATTTTTTTTCAAATATTTAAAATAAAAACTAATGACATGGTAATCTTAAGTGGTGCTCTCTAGTTCATAAATTGTAGAACTATATTGTAAATGGATCTTATTTCAAAGCATATTTCGAGCATTATCTAATGGTACAAAAATTATAATATTATGAATTAGGCAAAAAAAGTTATACACAATTTACATAATACAATAATTTAGGTTGTTCATTCAAAACGAAACTCTAATTTCTGCTTATCCAAGACTCTATTTAAATCTATGTAGAACTCTATTTTTAGAAGAAAAATATAAAAATAAAAATTAATGACATGACAATCATACACGTCGCTCTATATTTCATAAGTTCTACAACTATATTATAAATGGATCTTATTTCGATGCATATTTCGAGCACTCTCCAATGGTACAAAAATTATAATATTCCGAATTACGTAGCAAAAGTTATACACAATTTTCATGATATAATAATTTAGGTTGTTAATTCAAATCCAAACTCTAATTTTCGCTTATCCAAATCTCCTTATATGTATTTAAATCATCTAGAATTCTACTTTTGAAAATATAAATTGATGACGTGGCAATCCTACGTGGCGCGCTCTATGAGCTCGAAATCTTGAGGAGCTCCCTATGCTCCCGAAAAATTCCTCATATATATATATATATATATATATATATATATATATATATATATATATATATATATATATATATATTGATATATATATATTGATTGATTGAAAGAGTTTTTTGCATTAAAACATTTAATTTTTAAAAAATTATTCATTACCTACAATATGAGACGTTGTCTAATTTATCTCAATATATAATTTTAAGATACTACATTTTTACAATTTATTTTTTCACCATATACCCCTGACAAATTCTTTTTTGCACCGTATACCCATTCAACTTTCCAAATGCACCATATACCCCTCACGTTTGAAAAAATACATCGACATGCCCTTATGACTAACGGTGTTAGACTTCCGTTAGTCATTAGGCCCTAATCCTACCCTAACCCTAATTAACTAACCTAAATCAAAACCTAATCCTAACCTTAACCCCCTAATCTAATACCCTAACTCTAACCTTAACCCTAACCACCACCCCTCCTCCACTGCTACCCCTAGCCACCCACCGCCCTACCACCCGGCCCCTCCCCCCACCCCCTACCCCTAGCCACTCACCGCCCCACCACCCACCCCCTCCACCCTCCACCGCCGCCCCCTCCCCTTCCCCGCCGGGCCGCGCCGCTACCCCTCCCTCCCCCTTCTCCACCGACCGCGTACCCCCTCCCCCACAACCCCGAAGTCCCTCTCCCCGCACCCCCGTAGCCCCCTCCCCGAAGCTTCGCAGCCCCTCCTCCTCCCACGCATCCCCGCCCCCTCCCACGCATCAACAACAAAAAAAACATCACCATTTGAAGCTAGACAAAGCATCCACAAAATGAAACAACGATGAACAAATAAATCGAACAAAGACCGAACCGCGAAATTGAACAAATTAAAATGAAACATCCACAAAATAACAAATCTAAACCCTAAATTACAAACGAAATTAGATCGGAAAAAAAATTGCAATGTTAAAACCTAAAATAACTCAAAAGAAAGACGAGATTAAATCCTAAAAATAGAAAAATCAAATCAAATTTAGTCCTTCTTCTCTTCATCATCTTCGTCTCGTCATGGCCCGTAATTGGTTCGATCGTTCTTCTCTTCGTCATCCTCTCGTTCGTCTTGCCAGTGGCCCGGATCGTTGCTTCATCTTCATCACTTTGTTTTCTTCGTCGCCGAGGAGAGAGGAGGAGAGATGCAAGGGATTCCGTGAGAGGAGAGAGAAGAGTGAAGAGTGGCGGGGAGCTTAGGGCGTTCGTGAGAGGAGAGAGAAGAGTGAGAGAGAGACAACGAGGGGAAGAGGATGGGTGAGAGAGAGAAAGGAGGAAATATCGCCGTCGATGGAAGGAGGTCATGGGGATGTGGGGGGGGGGGAGGGGGCTTTGGGGGTGGTGAGGGGGGGATGGGGTGGGGTTGGGTGGTTAGGGTTAGGGTATTAGATTAGGGGTTAGGTTAGGTTAGTTAATGGTTAGTTAAATTAGGGTTAGAGGGGGATTAAGGGTTAATGACTAACGGTGTTAGACTTCCGTTAGTCATAAGGGCATGTCGATGTATTTTTTCAAACTTGAGGGGTATATGGTGCATTTGGAAAGTTGAAAGGGTATACGGTGCAAAAAAAAATTTGTCAGGGGTATATGGTGAAAAAACCGTATAATTAAAGATATTAATAGTAAAAGTTTTGCATAGGCAAAAGTCAAAATCAAAGTTAAAATGTTGCAACTATAAGTCTATAACTCTATATGAGAACAGAGGATGTACAATACAGTTTTAAAATTTTAACTAGTTCTTGTCCCGGGCGATGTGATAAGTGCATAATTAAGTATGTTTTTATTATCTTATTTTGGTCTTTTATGTCATTATTTGGTCAATGCTTTAGATATTTATATTACTTTTAATAATGTTAGATCAAATATTAGCTTTGCTAAAATTTAGTATAAATTGCACTAATTAGCTTATTTTGTTGACATAGGTACAATAAAGTCATCTTACATCATAAGACAAGCAAAGGAAGGGAATGATGAGAAAAAAAAAATGAAGAGATAAATAAAAAGAAACCAAGCATCAACTTGATGTACATCACGTGGAAGGCTGGAGCTAAAGAAAAAGAAGAATAAAAGAAAAGAGAGAAGATATTGAGAATATCTTCTACATCTTCTACAATTCACGAACAGAGGAAAGCTTAAGAGAAAAAAGAGGAAACTCTCTTATTCATCCGACTGTATGATAACAGGTTTTTAGTGTGTCGTTAAGGCACTAAAAATCGCTTTTCAAACTATATTTATAACTCCTAACAAGCAATTACTAAGAACGTAATAAAGGCAAGTAAAGGGTCGATCCACAGGGAAAAAGAGATTAATTAAAGTCTATCAAGTCTAAATTACTTAATTGAAGGGTTTTGGGGGGTTTTAAAATGATTTAGTATCAACTAATGACTAACTACTATCAAAGTACTAGCAAGTAAAATGAGATGAAAATATGAATAAAGAAGACACTAGAGTTAAGGTTACTAGTATGGATCAAAGTGGACAACGTTTATTAATGCAATTGTGAATCAAATGTGACGATTAGACAAGGTTTAGTTTTCCTCTAAAATACCCGAGTCCTCTCTTGAATGGTCATCGAGAATGATCGCTTAATCAATCAACTAAATCTTCTCTCGAATGGTCTTTAGTCAATTGATTAAGAGATCCAATGAATTAGGAAAACCCCTAATATAGGATCCCCTTAATTTCTACCCAATATCTTGGCCTAGAAATTAAGTTGATTCATGGGGATGATAAAAGAATTCATAATTCAATTAAGAACATTTGAAATCAAGATACCAAAGCACAAATGTGATCAATATCTATCCTAAGGCCTCAAAACACCAAGATCAATGCATAAACGTTTTTAAATCATCACAATCACATTAACAATACATTTAAACTCTAATCCATACTTTCACCCTAACCCTAAATAGGAACTACTCACTAATCATGGATTCTAAGCAATAAAACATGTAATCTATAACTAATCTAGGGCTAAACATGATTTAGAGATAATTAATCTAATTAAAATAATAATTATGAAACTATAATAAAGTAGATCTAATAAAAGAGAAGAACAAATAATAGCAATGAAAAAAGATAATAAAAACTGAAACTTTGAAATTAAATCGAATAAAAGTACCTTCAATGTTGTAGAAATCACAAACTATGATCTATAATCTCAAACCTTGATCAAAAACTAAGTGTTTTTCTCTCTAATGTAAGCCCTAATAATATTCTCTAAAACATAGAATAAAGCATAAATTCCAAAAACTAAAACGCTTGTTTTTAATGCCCAAGAGAATTACAATTTTCTCGCGGAAACAGGTGGTGCGGGCGCACCAAGGCCACTGACTCGGATGGCCAATCTTCGCTGGGAAGGTGTGGGTGCACCTGATTGGTGCGGGCGCACCTCTGATCTGGTGCGGGCGCACCTAACTGACTGATAATAAGGATGCACAATCTGTGGGAGGTGCGGGCGCACCGGTTTCATGTGCGGGCGCACCAATGTGTGTGGGCAGTGCTAAGAGGGTGCGGGCACACCATGGAGCTCAAGTCAAGCTTCCTTTATTCCATTTTCGCACGTGCAAACTCCTCGAAACTCCTGCCTATTACCGTATTTCCCAACTCTTGACCTTATAAAAGATCATACCTGCAATCAAAGCACAAGAAAACACGGTAAAAGCAAATGTACTAGAAATCCAGTCAAAATTGATCGAAAATCTAGCGAAATGTCACAATGATCAACAATGATCAAGTGAAGGAAATAGAGAGAGAAATGAGGAAGAAAAAGGGAAGAATAGGGTATAAAGAGGATCAAACCAAACCGAAAAGAGCTCATAAAGTACGTTAGAAACGCATTTATCACTGTACTTAACAAAAATGGAAGTAGCTCAAACAATTTCCTTTTTCTCTTTCACACCAAAATCCCAGGAAACCTGTCCCAAATTATCAAGCAATCAGTTTTGGGACTTTCCACCGGTTTTGTGTAGGCTTCGATTGAGTATAAATTGCAATCCCTTCTTCCGATTTAGGGTATGCAAGTATAGTCAGAAAATAAGGAGAGTACTACAAGGGAGTTTTGTGAAGCCGTAGTAGCAGAATCGGGAGTTCAATTGAGCGAGAAGATTGCTTTTCACGGAGGTTTGATACGTCGGCAAATATTCAGTGAGCTTAAGTGATATTCTCCTTATATTGTTTCTCTTAATTTTGTTATTAGAATTCTCAATTCAATGAGTTTGTAGTTTGGTTGATTTTTGTATTAGTCGTATGATTTTAGATATATTATATGAATTCAAGGTTTGGTTTAATTTTCGAATTACATTGAATTTCAGTTTACTATCGTAATTTAAGCATGATTTGCTATCTTTTTGTGTTTGGGTTACGATTGTTTGCTAAGTGTATAATTTGGCCTAGTTTAAATTATATACTATTAGTAGTACTAATCTTAATTTACTTTTGCGAATGGTCTGAATTAAGATTAGAGTGTAATTCGATAATATTCATGTTAAACTTCTATGGGATTAATTTGAACATGATTAATAAAGTCCTACTCCAAATGCTTCTAGATTTCGCCATTGTAGGTTGCGATCATACTTACGATGTAGAGTCTAGTTTAGAGTTAGTATCGGCCTAGTCAGTACTAATTGTTATAATGAAGGATAGAGAGATTTTGCTATCTTAATCTCTACCATTAATCGATTATGCCAATCTTGAGTTTATTAGTTATATTGGAAATCATGGCTAGTTGCTTAAGTCTATTGCGGTGGTTATTTTTGGACTTGCTTGTCATCACTTGTAGATAGTAGATTAGTTTTACTTTTACTTAGTTCTATAGGTTACTACAATCTTAAACCCCCTCAAATCTATGTATATAAGTAAATAGTTGTATAATCTCGCTTATTTGTGTGGATAGTGTTTTTCTTAGTTAAACTTTGAATTAAGGAATTTAGTAGTCTCTCTGTGGGATTGACCCTTTCTTACACTTTTCTACTTGTGAATATTTTTGAGGTCTAAGAATTGGTTTTTAATTTTATACGGTAAACGACACGTATCACATTGCGCCTCAGATTACTTACCATTGTGCATTTGAAGTTTTAAATAAAAACTTGAGAGAAGTGGAAAAAAAAGGTTGTAGGTATTGATTGCGCTCAGGAAATGATCTTCCAATTCCTTTTAAATTTAAATTATAATATGAATTATTCATCAATATCACCCACAACTTCAAGAGAGTACATATAATTACTTACAAAGAATAGAATACAATCTTGTTTTTGAATCTTAGGTTAATTTGTACGAATATAACTGATGTAAGTCAATGGTGTATTAGGCCCTGTTCTTTTGAGCTTATTTTGGCTGAACTGAACTGAACTTATTTTATTTTTGCTGAACTGAACTTATTTTTGCTGTATAGAACTTATTTTTACTTATTTTTGCTAAACCGAACTTATTTTTACTTATTTTTGCTTTGAACCGAACTTATATTTGCTAAATAATAATAAATAATAAATAATAATAATAATAATAATAAATAATAAATATAATTAAAAAATAATAATAAATAAAAATAATAATAATAAATAATAAAAACTAAATAATAATAAAAGTTAATAATAAAAAATAAAAAATAATAATAATAAATAATAAATAATAATGATAATAATAAATAATAATAAATAATAATAAATAATAATAATAATAAATAATATGATAATAATAAATAATAATAATAATGAATAATAAAAAATAATAATATTGATAATAATAATTAATAATAATAATAATAATAATAATAATAAATAATAAATAATAAATAATAATATATAATAAATTATATATAATAAATAAATAATAATATATAATAAATAATAAATAATAAATATTAAATATTAAATAATAAATAAATAATATATAATAAATAAATAATAATAAATAATAAATAATAAATAATAAATAATAAATAATAAATATTAAATATTAAATATTAAATAATAAATAAATAATATATAATAAATAAATAATAATAAATAATAAATAATAAAAATAAATAATAAATAATAAATAATAAATATTAAATAATAAATAAATAATAAATAATAAATAATAAATAATAAATAATAAATAATAAATAATAAATAATAAATAATAAATAATAAATAATAAATAATAAATAATAAATAATAAATAATAAATAATAAATAATAAATAATAAATAATAAATAATAAATAATAAATAATAAATAATAAATAATAAATAATAAATAATAAATAATAAATAATAAATAATAAATAATAAATAATAAATAATAAATAATAAATAATAAATAATAAATAATAAATAATAAATAATAAATAATAATTAATAAATAATAAATAATTAATAATAAATAATAAATAATAAATAATAAATAATAAATAATAAATAATAAATAATTAATAAATAATAAATAAATAATAAATAATAAATAATAAATAATAAATAATAAATAATAAATAATAAATAATAAATAATAAATAATAAATAATAAATAATAAATAATAAATAATAAATAATAAATAATAAATAATAAATAATAAATAATAAATAATAAATAATAAATAATAAATAATAAATAATAAATAATAAATAATAAATAATAAATAATAAATAATAAATAATAAATAATAAATAATAAATAATAAATAATAAATAATAAATAATAAATAATAAATAATAAATAATAAATAATAATAAATAATAAATAATAATAATAATAATAAATAATAAATAATAATAAATAATAATAATAATAATAAATAATAAATAATAAATAATTATAATAATAATAATAAATAATAAATAATAATTACTAAATAATAAATAATAAAAATATTAAAATAAAAAAATATAAAATAAAATTAAAATTAAAAAAATTAAAAAAAAATTAAATTACAAATTCATCTTTATTATATTTATAATAAACATAATAATAACAATATTAATAGTAATATTGAAAACAAAAATAATAATTACAACATTTTTTTTTTTTGTGAAAAATGAGAGAAAAACTCAAGAAATATAAAGCAAAAACAGAAAAAATAAAACTAAAAAACTTAAACTAGGGAGGAATAAAGCGTGGGTGAGCCACACCTACAACATCCTCGAACAAAATTCGACCTAAGCTTAAAGGGGGGACTTGAATCAACTCTATTTTATTGTTCTGCGAAACACCTTGATTGGCTAACCAATCTGCCACTCGGTTACCTTCTCTGTAGCAATGCTTAATTTCCACAACCCAGCTCGGATCTTCTTATAGCTTCCTGCACCTATGAATAATATGAGTGCACGCACCACCATACACTTCATTGTCTTGCAAAGCTATAACTGTTGCTTGGTTGTCCATTTGAATCTGCAACTTAGTGATATTCATTCTTTTAGCAAGGTCCAGACCAAACTCAACGGCTTTAACCTCGGCCATGAACGCATTACATATACCAAAGTTCAGGGAGTAAGCATATTGACGGACCCCAGCATTATTTCTTATAACACCGAGCCTTTTTGACGTACCATCGGAGTTCAAAGCCATCCAGCCATGGGGGGGCGCGTTCCATCTAACAAAGGTCTCAACTCTTACGTTTGCAGTGGAGTTAGCGTCCATAATACTTTCTCCTAGTGTCCTCCAAGCCTCCTCAAAGCGGGCCATGAGAAAAGCATTCACATCACATGGAATGGATCGTGTGTTATCAAAGACAACACAATTTCTCCACCTCCGCAACCACCAAGTGACAATAGCAAAGAAAACCGGCCAAGTTTCCGGAGAAAAATCACTTCGAGCTTGAAATTTCATATTTCTAGTAAGCCATTGTTTAAGGTTACCTGATGTAAATGAAGATGATCGAGCTGGGCCACCAACTTGTCTCCACACTTCCTTTGCTGCCTTACAGTCACGGAGGACATGTAACACTGTTTCATCTGCATTCTCACAGATCAAGCGTCTTGGATTAGTCGTTAAATTCCGCTTGTGCCTATTTGTGTTAGTCATAAGACGGACATGCATAGAGAGCCAAAGGAACACTCGAGTCGTTCTTTGAATACGAAGTTTCCAAATCAACTCCCAACACCCATCTACCGGTTCCAAATCATCACGTCGTATAATACTAAGTGCATATTTAATTGTGAATCTGCCCTTAGTATTTCCAGCCCAATAGAGAAGGTCACCAATGGAAGAATCTTCCTTCAATTCATAAGCATCAATTTCCTTGATTACATCCGAAGGGAGAATGTTTGCAAAGGAGTCCCATTTCCAGCCAGCATTCGGATCCCAAAGTTCAGCCACAGTAGCTCCATTTATGTCACTTGGGATTTCATGGATCGCCAGGTCCCTAAGTTTAATATCCCTGTTGGAACACAAGGTGACACTCAAGAAGGGCGGGGTTGAATTCATTGGCTAAAACTGATCGATTTTCGCAAAAACACTCTTATGGCACAGTGCCGTGCACTGTGTTATTCACTCGTAAAATCTCCGATTAACGTTTTTGCTCGAACGAAATTGTATCAAACAATAAAACAATGAAATCAAATAATAAAATCCTTAAACCAAACAATAAGACACAGGAATTTAACGTGGTTCAATCTCACCTCTGAGATCTACGTCCACACACAAACTTCTCTTTTATTATTTGAATCGTAAAATACCAAACTCTCGATACAATTCGATTCCCCCACTACTAACTCTAGTAGTGCTCCCCAACACTTAACCCTAAGTGTTGCTACTCTCCTATAATATAAGAATTACAGAAATAAAGATTCCTCAAAGACGTGCTTCTTATTCAAGCAAATAGAGGACAATTACAAACGTTGTTTAGTTTCCTAATCTGACTAGAACTCTGTGCTATACTCTGTGCCTTAGGAAACTGTTTTCAGCTCTTAATATCTCCGATTTTCTCTCTCTGAAAACGTGAGTTATAAAACTGAGTTGCAATCCCTTATATATCTTGGTGAACTGAATAAAAATCCTTCTCCAAGATATATTATCTTTGAACAATTTTTATTCCTAAAATAAAGGGATAAAATTCTTTTCCTATTTAAAAACCAATTTTATCTTTTATAAAAAACTGATTTTCCTTTTCCTAATAGGATAAGGATTTCTCCATATCTTATATTAACTAGATCAACTCTTAAATCAGTTTTTTTATTAAACAAACTTTATCATATTGAAAAAACAGTTTTTCTATCTTTGAACAAAATTCTTTAAAAATGTTTTATGATTTTTTTTTGAAAAAAAACTTTTATCTTTTATATACAAAACGTTTTATCAAAATCAGTTTTTATAAAATCCTTTTTTATTTTAAAGCTAAACTTCCTTTTTATATAGATATATAAAATTAACATAATTATTTATTCCCTTAACTCTAAGAAAATAATAATTATCCTAATTTTATATTTCTTTATTTGGCACATAATATATCATCGAGTTCTAGCATATTACATTTTGCATATAGTAACTAAACTTGGAATTCAATATAAACTTGGACTTCAATCTTGATTCTTCACTTCTTCAAAGTCTTCATTTATTTATTCCTTTCTCAACCATCTGTCACAAACTTTCATACTATAACATATTATATTATTTTTCATCATCAAAACTTAACATGCACATGCACAACAAATTCCCCCTTTTTGATGATGACAAACACTCAATATAATATTATTAAGTAATCACTTTTTCCCCCTCAAAATATGCACCATTAATCACATAAGGGAAAATAGCATAACATCATTCACAAGTAACATAGTAACCAAGATAACCAATTATTCATTAGTCTAAGTATTATACCCATCTTCCCCCTTTTGACATTATCAAAAAGGAAAGCATCAACATGTTTAGCGAGACAAAGTGAGATATTATAGTAGCAAAATAATGCAAGTAGCTCAAGCAATAAATACTAAGGATGCTGGTGCTATGTCATAATCCAACTCACAATCCGAAGTCATTAAGCAAAAATATAACCCAACTCACAATCCGAATTTATGAAGCAAGAAATAATCATGAAGGATCATGGTTGATGGCTAAGAATGTAAGATGAATGTAGGTAATGCAAGCTTGAAGATTTGAAATGGCAATTGACTCAACAAGTGCTTAAACCCTTTTTTTCATATTTTCAACTTCCGCAAATAAACATCATAAGACTTTCTTCACTGTGGCACTGTGTGTGGCACTGTGCCACTGAACAATCTATTCCCTTTCAAATATAACTAATCTTCGGATATACTGGAATCGAAAATGATGATCTTCAAAGCTTTGATAATGTTCTTCACATTTGAATTGAACTCTAGGACTTATCTAAAATAAATGTCTTACTCTCCTTTTCTTTTCTTTTCTTTTCTTTTCTTTTTTCTTTTCTTTTTTTTCTTAATTAATATTTTTTTTTTTATGAAGGAGAAGCAGACCATACAATATTACTAGAGTCAACCAATAAGAGATCAAAGATAATAACTTAATTCAGACCTCATTGTCTTTTTGATACATCTCCTAGCACTGTGCCTTGCACAGTGTAAATCAGTACTGTTCATTCTTTCACGTATTTGAGTTTCATTCCAACCTTTTCATGTTCCCCCTTAACTGATGCGTCTTTTTCTTCCATCAAATTATCAAAATGTTCTTTCCCCATAGATTATCATGAATCAAGATTAAAAGCACTTGTTGAACTTTGGAGCAATGGGTGGGGAAAAGAAGGATAATAATAGAGAATTAAAGATAAGGTGGGACATATGAAAGAAAGAAATAATGAGGCACAAATATCAAACTCGTGAATAGAAAATCAGAATATTGGGCTAAAGATCAAGCTTGCTATAGGATAAAGTATATGCATTTCATAGCTCAAAAATTCAGCAACTTAGGATCATATAGCTTATTAGTTCGGTAACTTAGGATCATGACATTAGGACAGCATCATTAGACCATTACGAGTCCTTCTTTATATCAAGTAGACCTTTACTCACAATGTTTCAAGAAGACATGCAATCCTACTCCAATTAACATATTTAAAGGAGGATAACAAGCATAATACTCAACCAATTTCTAGAAATTAATCCCAAAGCCACAAATTATCTTGTAAAATATTCATGCATGAATTTCAACATAATTACCTTGATCACACAATTGGGATATGCTTAACAAATTTTTTTTTTAAACCACTTACCAACATCACGTTCTCTATGGAGTGTGTTAGGGATTTGCCGACGTTTATCAATACCAAATATTTCTCCCTTTTTGTTGTCGCCAAATGTAACACACCCTCCATGATAGGCTACTAGTGAGAGGAATTGAGATTTATCACTAGTCATATGTCTTGAGCAGCCGTTGTCGAGATACCATAGGCTGCGTCCTCTCACGTTTGCCTGCAAAAAGATCACTTGTTAATTTTAGGAACCCAAATCTGTTTGGGTCCCTTTTTCTTTCGTTGAGCTTCTAATAAGTCTTTTCTAACCCATATTTGAGTTACATACTTTACATTTTTCGCAACACTATTTTTCTTGACATTACAATTATCCATAAGATGTCCATTCTTTCCACAGAAGTTGCAAATCAAAAATTCAGGTAGATCGACATATTTTCTTTTACGAAAGTCTCTTTCAAAATTTTTGGCACTGTGCTGTACACTGTGCCTCTGGTCTGTATATCCTAAACCAATTCTGTTTCGATTGCTAGTTGTACTAGAGATATAGTCTAAGGCTTTTTGACCATCTAACCATTTTTCATACATTTTCCGAGCAATGGTCAATTGTGATTCAAAGAATTCAACAGAAGTGTTTAGATCGCTATTTCTTTTTCTTGAAATTTCCAAATCTCTTTTAGCTTTATCAAGTTCGTCACATAACTTAGCATCATGAGGCAGCATAAGTGGAACAATTTTGGATCTTTGTCTAGACTCTTTCACTTTAATTAACTCAAGTTTTAAAGATCCAATTTGTTTTTCAAGATTCGAATTTTTCTCTTCTAGCTCAGTGTACGGCACAGTGTTATCAACGACTTCTTTTGTGAGACACTTTTCGTACCTTAAGGCACTTAACTCAACATTTATTTCTTCGACAGTTTTTATCAGTTCATCATTCTTTTTCATCAGTTCTTTACAATCCTTTAATAAATCCTTATATTCCAATTCCAACCCAATCTTTTGCTTAGTTAAAATTTTTACTTCCTTTTTCATGATTGAAAAATCATCATTCATCTCTTGACAATCATCAATGATATTTCCAAGCAAAGTAACAAGTTGGTTTTTTGAAAGACGATGTATTGAAGGTTTTAGAGAAAGAAGACTTACCTCACTGTCTTCAGTTTCATCTTGGGAGTTTGAACTTTTCGCCATTAGACCCAAGTGAGAGTCGTCCTGGCACTGTGCCCTTCTCTGTAATGTCTGTACAGCATTCAGACATAATTTTTCTTCATGGCACTGTGCCTCTGACTGTTCTTCATCAGAATCCGTATCTCCCCAAACGGCAGCTATCATTGCTCTCTTGAATTCTTTCTTGGATTGCTCCCGTTTTTCCTTGGGCTTTTCATCATCCCATAGGGGACATTCTTTAATCCTGTGATTTAACTCTCCACACTTGAAACAACCCGAATTAGTAGCACTTTTCTTAAAGTTAAAAGTAGTGCTCTTACCTTTGAAATTTTCATCTTTTCTAGGATTGTTATTTTTGTTCTTTTTGAGAAAATTTTTAAATCTCTTAGTAAGAGAATCAATATCATCATCACTATCACTATTTTCAATTTCCAATTCAGTTCTCAAGGCTATACCTTTACTTTTTGGTTCATTAGTTTTAGAATCTAAGACAAGTTCATGAGTCATTAATGATCCAATAAGTTGTTCTAGTGAAAGTTTAGTCATCTTTAGCTTCTTGAATAGCGGTTATTTTTGGGAGCCATCGATTTGTTAAACTTCTTAACACCTTTCTCACTAAATCTTCAGAAGTATATGTTTTGCCTAGAGAACGTAATTCATTAGTGATTAGTGTAAATCTAGTAAACATCTCTTTAATAGATTCGTCATTATTCATAGTAAACAATTCATATTGTTGGACTAGCAAATCTATTCTAGATTGTTTTACCTCATTCGTACCTTCATGGGCCAACTCCAGCGTGTCCCATATTTCTTTTGCTGTAGTACAAGCCGAGATCCTTGAGTATTCATCAGGTCCAATTCCATATTGGAGAATACTCATTGCTTTGTAGTTCTTTTCGGCTTTTGCATAGTCGACCGAATCGTAGTCATCTTCATCCTTGTCGACCATCTTTCCTTCAAGTTTTTCCTTGGATAAGGATTGGTCCTTTTCTAATGACTTTCCAGCATTCATAATCCGATCCTTGGATGTAGATCCTCATCCTAGCTTTCCACCATCCATAGTCTTTTCCGTTGAAAATCGGGCACTTGGTGTGTCTATCTCGAGAGTCATCTTGCATATTCATGACTTCTATTCTCTAGGGATGAGCCTTTCGAGAATAGCCTGCTCTGATACCACTTGTTGGAACACAAGGTGATACTCAAGAAGGGCGGGGTTGAATTGATTGGCTTAAACTGATCGATTTTCGCAAAAACACTCTTATGGCACAGTGCCGTGCACTGTGTTATTCACTCGTAAAATCTCCGATTAACGTTTTTGCTCGAACGAAATTGTATCAAACAATAAAACAATGAAATCAAATAATAAAATCCTTAAACCAAACAATAAGACACAGGAATTTAACGTGGTTCAATCTCACCTCTGAGATCTACGTCCACACACAAACTTCTCTTTTATTATTTGAACCGTAAAATACCAAACTCTCGATACAATTCGATTCCCCCACTACTAACTCTAGTAGTGCTCCCCAACACTTAACCCTAAGTGTTGCTACTCTCCTATAATATAAGAATTACAGAAATAAAGATTCCTCAAAGACGTGCTTCTTATTCAAGCAAATAGAGGACAATTACAAACGTTGTTTAGTTTCCTAATCTGACTAGAACTCTGTGCTATACTCTGTACCTTAGGAAACTGTTTTCAGCTCTTAATATCTCCGATTTTCTCTCTCTGAAAACGTGAGTTATAAAACTGAGTTGCAATCCCTTATATATCTTGGTGAACTGAATAAAAGTCCTTCTCCAAGATATATTATCTTTGAACAATTTTTATTCCTAAAATAAAGGGATAAAATTCTTTTCCTATTTAAAAACCAATTTTATCTTTTATAAAAAACTGATTTTCCTTTTCCTAATAGGATAAGGATTTCTCCATATCTTATATTAACTAGATCAACTCTTAAATCAGTTTTTTTATTAAACAAACTTTATCATATTGAAAAAACAGTTTTTCTATCTTTGAACAAAATTCTTTAAAAACGTTTTATGATTTTTTTTTGAAAAATAACTTTTATCTTTTATATACAAAACGTTTTATCAAAATCAGTTTTTATAAAATCCTTTTTTATTTTAAAACTAAACTTCCTTTTTATATAGATATATAAAATTAACATAATTATTTATTCCCTTAACTCTAAGAAAATAATAATTATCCTAATTTTATATTTCTTTATTTGGCACATAATATATCATCGAGTTCTAGCATATTACATTTTGCATATAGTAACTAAACTTGGAATTCAATATAAACTTGGACTTCAATCTTGATTCTTCACTTCTTCAAAGTCTTCATTTATTTATTCCTTTCTCAACCATCTGTCACAAACTTTCATACTATAACATATTATATTATTTTTCATCATCATAACTTAACATGCACATGCACAACAATCCCGAAAATTTAAGCTTCGTTGAAAGTAATAATTAAGCTTAATAAATTATTTAAAAATTTATTTAATTGACTCTCTAATAGATTTGAAACAAAATAAAATAAAGTATATGATAATATAAGCCAAGTTAGTATGATGGTAGATTAAAGGAAAGTAGGAAAAGTTGCTAATTTTAGTAAATACAAAAGAAATGGAAAATTTCTAAAGATGGAAAATCACCATCCACACATCTCATCTTCTTCCTCAAGCTCCATGTCCTTGCTCCCCAAGGCTTCTAGAACTCCTTGCTCCCCAAGTATACTTCACCATTAAGCCTTCATTATTTTTATTGAATTTTGCTCCTAAGATTACCATAAATAGTATGCTGATTTTACTATTCATCTCCATCCAAAAATCAGAAAATTTCAAACACCAACCTTCAACCACTACTCTCCTGTTTTCCGGCCATCCTCCGACCACCAATACCACCCGTCTGCGCGCCAGACAGCCACCGCCGACTGCTCCTTTCTTCCTCCTCCCTCTCGTCTGCTCGCTGCTCCTCTTCTCCCCCTCTGTCTCGCTGCACTCTCTGCCCCGCCTGGGCTGCTGCTGCGTCGCCCCTGCCGCCAGCCACGTCCGCGCCTAGCCTGCCGCCACCCTCTCGCCGGAGCTCCGACCACCTTTCCCTCAATTGCTGCTTTGTGTTTTAATACAGTAAGTTATATATAATTTTCCCTCCTATTCTTTATTTTGAAAGGTTATTAGAATTAATTAAGTCATTAGTTTTATTTTTTTTGTTACTTTAGGCTTATTAATTAATCTACTTGACCCATTTCATGTTATTAGTAGTTGAGCTACTAGGCTAATTAAATAAACTAATTTAACTTGTGATCTTATTTTTATAGTTGGAATCCATATTAGCTAATAAACTTATTTATGAATAATTGTACTTCTAACCTTGCAAGTCTAATTTAAATATAGGGACTTAGTATGTTTAATAAATCAAGTTGTTTGGACTTAGTTAATTAAACTCAATATTTTAATTCCACTTCACTTCATGAAATAATCATACAACCTAATTATAGTTTAAAATAAATTATGATATAGTCACTATTACTACATCTTAACTACATAAATGGTGTTTTTGGTTAATAAAATCATAGTTTCATGCTCATATAGTCATAACTTGAGTTTATGTATTATAAAGTAATACTAATTAAGTACACTTGGATTTTAAGTATAATGTTAGTAAGCTTAATCTATAATTATAGTTCCACTTTTTAGCTTAATGAAATGAATATCACTTTTTAAGTTGTAAATCATGTAAGTCACTAATTCATGGACAATAACTAGTTGAAATTATCACTAATACAAGTTAGAATTTAACAATTAGTTAGATAATCACCTTACTATTAAAAGCCTAATTAAAGCATGAAAGTTCTATAATCACACCTTCAAGTCGTTAAACATGAATTTGCATGAATCTTATGAGTAGGAGTTGTTACTAAATAACTTTACATAAGTTGGGCTTAGAACTCATATTAAACGTATCATCTATTACATTAATATTAAAGGAACTTGGAGACCAAGTTAGTAAAATCAGGAGTCATAGTTTAAGTAATTAATGGTGATAATGAGGTTTCATAACTATTAATTTCATAACTCTCCATAAAGTCATAATAAGGAACTTCCCATCATAGGCACATGATGGAAATGGATCGTAGAGCTTAAAGATCTGGAATAAAATTTTAATAAGTCGTTCTTTATTAATTCTTGAATAGATTAGAAAGGAAAAAGGGATATTACAAGCCTCCCCCGGCTATCAAGTATAATAATCGCGACTCGAGGTAACGTCTACTGCTAACACTCGCACTCCCCTTCCAATTACGTTTTATGACGCTTTTACATAATGTTTTGATGATATGTGTTTATGGATTGCGGGGTATGAATGTTTTGTTAACTGATGTTTACGATGATGTTATGATATAAACTGTTTTTCATGATGCTTAAAAGATGTTTTATGACGTAAATATAAAAGTAACGAAACATGATAAATGAAAGTGAAAGACGGTTCTTGGCACTATTTATGGGCACCGCAAGTGTCACCTTTGTTGTGACCGCCTTTCGGATATGGGCACCGCAAGTGTCACCTTTGTTGTGACCGCCTTTCGGATATTTATATATGTTATGGGCACCGCAAGTGTCACCTTTGCTGTGACCGCCTTTCGGATTAATGTTATGGGCACCGCAAGTGTCACCTTTGTTGTCGCCGCCTTTCGGTTAATGATTATGATGTTATGATGTTGTACTTGCCAAGTTACCATTAAGAATGATGCAAAATTATAAAGGATAATATCTCATAATGGTTGGATTTCTATTATCAAGTCATACGTTTATCAAATGATGTTTGCGATATTCTCTTCTTCCTGTTTTCAAATAAAATGAGTTGAAATGAATTTACGTTGTTAGAGTAGTATGTTACTGGGCCTCGGCTCATGACGTTTTGTTTTTCTGTTTTAGCTATAGGTACCGATGGGGATGACGGAATGGCTTAGCAGTGAGGAATTGATATTAAAATGACTCAAACACTTATAGTTTTTTTGTAACCTAAGTTATCAGTTAGTTTAATTAACATTAATTACTATGTTTTACTTTAATAATTTATATAATCTAGTATGTTTAAGTTTCACATTATTACATGTTAGAATTCTGAAAGTACGTTGCCTTGTATTTTCCTAACGGAAAATACGGCAATAACGCACCGACTAAAGGCTAGGTCTTCCTCTGCTAATAATAAAGATTAATTAACCTAATAAAGGTGCTTAGAGGTCGGGGCGTTACACTAAGAGTGCGATTTGTGGCCCATTTATGGTCCCAAAATAAAGTTGAAGAACCATTATTCACCGCGACTCGAGCTCTGTTCCATAGAGTATTTACGTTGTCTGTAATACCCCTCCAAACATTTGACATGTTTGCTTTGCGTTCAAACATATCCAGATCACATCGACCCTTACAATATTTACTTCTTAAAACCTGAGACCAAAGTGCATTAGGTTCAGTAATGACCCTCCAACCAAGCTTGGTTAGGAAGGCTGCATTAGTTTGGCGTGCAGAACGAAGAGCTAAACCACCTTGATCCATTGACTTTTGCAGACACTCCCACGAAAGGAGATGTATTTTTCGTTTTTCTTCATCACCGCCCCATACAAACCTTCTGGTTTTTTTTATCAATGTCATCACAGATAGTTCTAGGGATTTTTGCTATTTGCATTGCATAGGAGGCTGTTGTTGAAAGAGTTGATTTAGCTAGAGTGATACGTCCCGCTAACGATAAGTATTTTGTTTTCCAACCTGAGAGTCGTCTATCAATTTTGTCACACAAGTACCCAAAGGTGTCTTTTGTCACTCTGCTAGTCAAAGTGGGCATACCAAGGTACATCCCAAGATCTTCCGTAGCATCAATGCCAAGTGCCTCACTAATGTTGTTCGAAATTTCAGCACACACATTATTGGAGAAGTACACCCTGGACTTCCCGAAGCTAATCTTCGAACCTGATGCTGCACAGAAACGTTGCAAACATTCACTGATGATTAAGGCCTAATCAACCGTGGCTTCCCCAAAGAGGATAATGTCGTCCGCGAAGCATAAATTCGACAATTGGGGGCCATCTCTACTTGCCCGGATAGGCTTCCAACGATGTGCAATAATTGCTTCCTCTATAACTTGGTTCAGTCTTTCCATACATAACACGAATAAATATGGTGAGAGGGGGTCTCCTTGACGGATTCCCCTACAGGAGCAAAAGAGTCAGTTGGTTCGCCATTCCACTGAACCTTCATCGAAGAGGTAGTAATGCATTCCATGATGACATAATTTAGAAGTTCAGGGAACCTTATTTATTTTTGCTGAACTTATTTTTGCTGAACTGAACTTATTTTTGCTGAACTGAACTAATTTTTACTTATTTTTGCTGAACTGAACTTATTTTTACTTATTTTTGCTGAACTGAACTTATTTTTACTTATTTTTGCTGAAAATAAGTCCAAAAGAACAGGGCCTTAGTGTTTAACTACGAAAAGTTATAAAGAATTAAAGAGTTTTTTTTTAATATAAGAGTACTTAGAGGTAGAAGACGCTATTATTAGCTTAATGAGTATTAATATATATACATTTGTATTTAATTCTTACAAAAATAGAAATATTATCTTGTCTTTAAATGATTTTTTCCCCACAAAGACTAACATGAGATTGTAGAGTAGTTGGTTAATACATTAAACTGATTTGGAAGAATAAGAAAATATATAAATTGGAAATTTAAAAGTTAAAGTGACAATAAGTAATAAAAATAAGATAATAAGTAATGTAAATGATAATACGAGTGTGAGTGCTAGGAACGGGATGGGATCATTTTGCATTATTTTATAACGGTTAATAAGTTTTGGTTGTTATGAAAGCGTAACAACGTTAAACGTTTCATATTATAGCGGATGGCATCAAGTGAAAGCGAACGCACTAACGAAGGAAACGCGAACAACGCTGATTTGGAGGAAATGAGAGCAAGACTCGACGCACTTCGAAACGACCCTATTTTCAAGGATTCCTCCGGAGAAACAAATGGGAATCAATTGAACTTGATGGGGCTCATGATGATGGAGATTCTGCAAGGGAACAGGCAACGACCGAAAACTGAGCAAGAGGAATGCTCTAACATGTTCAAGAAGTTCTCCACTCACAAGCCGCCAACCTATGACGACAAGCCTGACCCCACTGAGTTCGAAGAATGGCTCAACAGCATGGAGAAGCTGTTTGATGCTACTCAATGCCCTGACAAGTGGAAGGTCAACTTTGCAGTCTTTTATTTGAAGGGACAAGCTGATATGTGGTGGAAAACCGCAAAGGAAATGCATGATCAACCGGATTTTGGTTGGGAAAAGTTGAAAGAAGCTATGAGAAGACAGTTTTATCCCCCGTCTCTACAACTGCAAATGGAGTATGAATTTTTCCATCTGAAGCAAAGGAGCATGTCTGTATTGGAGTATGCCGTAAAATTTAATGAGTTGGCTCGATTCGCTCCTGACCTGGTAACTACTGATCGACAGAGGATGAACCGCTTCGAAGGAGGTCTAAACCTTGATATCCAAGTAAAGTTGGCAGCGCACATGAGTAGCTCATACCAAGAGCTATATGATAGAGCTATAAATGTCGAGAGAAAAACGAAGCTGCAAAAGGAGGTATATGAGAATGGAAAGAGAAAGGGGAACTCTCAGGGAAGCCAATCAAGCAATGGTTTCAAGAGGCAGAACACGGGGTACACGGGGAACAACAATGGTCAGAAACAAGTTCCTCGTTGCAACAAGTGTAATAAGCCGGGCCATATAGCAAGAGAATGTCGATGGGGAAGCGATCAATGTTACCATTGTGGTAAACCAGGCCATGTGATTAAGAATTGCCCTCTTGGTGATCGTAGAGTTGGGGATGTCACCAACCGTGTCCCAGTGAGAGATCAAAGGGTTATGCAAAACTCCGGTTATGGTGGCAACACAAGCAACAACAACAACAGAAACCCTCCCAGAGGACCTCCTCAAGCTGGAAGAGTGTTTATGATGCAAAGAGAGGAAGCTGAAGCTGATGACACCGTCATTACCAATACCTTCCCTGTTAACTCTGTACCTGCTTATGTTTTGTTTGACTCTGGAGCTTCTCATTCGTTTATATCTGCGTCATTTGCTAAGAGTTTAAAAGCTAAATCATGTCCTGAGTTCTCATTCATGTCTGTCGCCCTTCCAAACGGTGAATCTGTTTCATGTAAAATCCTATATAGGGATTGTCCTATCCTCATAGAGAAGTGTGAATTTCTTGTGGACTTAGTTCAGTTTGACCTGACTGACTTTGATGTGATTTTGGGAATGGTGTCTAAGTATAAAGTCGACATTAACTGCCTTAATCATGAGATATCTCTTAGAAGACCAGATGGATGTAAAGTTTCCTATCAAAGAAGAAAAGTCAAGCCCGAAACCATCTCGACCGCAAAGGCTTTCAAATTGCTAGCAAAAGGGTGTTATGGATTCTTATGCCATGTGGTTGACGTGACCACCCCCGAACTCCCTTTATCAGACATACCAACAGTCTGTGAGTATCCCGATGTGTTTCCAAAAGAGGTACCTGGCATGCCTCCGCAAAGGGAAATAGACTTCAATATTGATCTGATCCCAGGATCTGCTCCCGTCTCAAAAGCACCTTATCGTATGGGACTAGCAGAATTGCAAGAATTAAAGAAGCAATTGGACGAACTGCTCGAGAAGGGGTATATTCGGCCAAGTGTATCACCATGGGGAGCACCAGTCTTATTTGTAAAAAAGAAAGATGGGACCATGAGATTGTGCATCGATTATCGGGAGTTAAACAAAATCACCATCAAGAATAGATACCCACTCCCTCGCATCGATGACCTATTTGATCAACTCCAAGGTGCAACTACCTTTTCAAAGATTGATTTGAGATCCGGATACCATCAACTACGCATCAAGCCTGAAGATATCTCGAAAGACCGCATTCAGGACCCGATATGGTCATTATGAGTTCACGGTGATGCCATTTGGGTTGACAAATGCCCCCGCTGTTTTCATGGATATAATGAACCGTGTCTTCAAGCCGTACCTCGATAAGTTCGTTGTTGTATTCATCGACGACATCTTGGTGTTTTCAAGGAGCCCAAGTGAGCACGAAGAACATTTGAGAAAAGTGTTGGAGGTGTTAAGAGAAAATAAGTTGTATGCAAAGTTGAAGAAGTGTGAATTTTGGTTGAACGAAGTAGCCTTCTTGGGTCACATCATTTCTGAAAATGGAGTCTCTGTCGATTCTGAAAAGATAAAAGCTATATGGAGTGGCCTAGACCCACTAACGTACCTGAGGTTCGAAGTTTCATGGGCTTAGCAGGATATTATCGAAGATTCGTCCAAGACTTCTCCGAGATAGCTCTTCCTATAACTCGATTGGTGAAGTTCGAGTGGAATGATAAATGAGAATCAGCCTTCCAAGAGTTGAAGAAACGTCTCACCTCTGCCCCTGTTCTTACTCTTCCTTCTGAAACCGACGGATTTGTGGTGTACAGCGATGCCTCTAAGCATGGATTGGGGTGTGTTCTGATGCAAAATGAGAAAGTCATAGCCTATGCTTCCCGACAGCTCAAACCTCACGAGCAAAATTATCCAACTCATGACCTCGAATTAGCCGCAGTGGTGTTTGCTCTCAAGATATGGCGACACTACCTTTATGGTGTTCCGTGCAAGATTTTTACCGACCATAAAAGCCTTAAATACATTTTCACACAAAAATAATTGAACTTGAGACAACGTAGATAGTTAGAGCTCCTGAAAGATTATGATCTCGACATTCAGTATCACCCTGGAAAGGCTAACGTCGTAGCCGATGCCTTAAGCCGAAAAGCTTACCTAAACACAACCTTAACCCTTCCTAAAGCCATCTGCGATGACTTAGAGAAGATGAAAGTGGAAATCATTCAGAGAAACCGAGGCGCATACCTGAATGCATTGGAGTTACGACCGACATGGTTGGAGGAGATAAAAGAGGCTCAGAATGGAGATTCAGAGATGGAGAAGATAAGGGGTGATGTGAAGAAAAGGAAGTCACCAGGATTCATGATCCAGGAAGACGGGACACTGAGATTTCAAGGAAGATTATGTGTTCCTAATAACGAGGTGTTAAAGAAGAAGATACTAGATGAAGCTCACAACAATCCTTTTTCCATTCACCCTGGAGGAAACAAATTATACAAAGATCTGAAACGGATTTTTTGGTGGAGTAATATGAAGCAGGAAGTTGCTGAATATGTGACAAGGTGTATGACGTGCCAAAGGATCAAGATAGAGCACCAGAGACCCGCAGGATTATTGCAGCCCTTGGATGTTCCAACTTGGAAATGGGATTCGATTTCTATGAATTTCATTGTTGGGTTACCACCATCATTCCGAGGCATGAATAGCATTTGGGTGATCGTGGATAGGTTGACTAAATCAGCACATTTCTTGGCAATTAGAAATAATTGGAGCCTCGACAAGCTAGCAGAGTTATATATGAGCACGATAGTCAGATTACATGGTGTTCCAAGTTCTATTGTATCTGATCGGGACTCGAGGTTCCAAGCAAAATTTTGGAAGGAGTTACAGAAAGCTTTTGGTACCAAACTCAATTTCGGTACCGCCTTTCACCCAGCATCCGATGGTCAAACCGAGCGAACGATTCAGACCCTCGAAGATATGTTGAGAGCATGTGTGTTGGATTTTCATGGAAGCTGGGAGAAATACTTGCCATTGGTGGAGTTTTCCTATAATAATAGCTATCAGGCTAGCATCAAGATGGCACCATATGAAGCACTTTATGGGAGAAGGTGTAGAACACCTCTTTGTTGGAGTGATATCGACGAAGCACGAATGATTGGGCCTGACTTGATACAGGAAACGACGGAAAAAGTACGACTTATTCAAGCTAGGATCAAGACTGCGCAAAGTAGACAAAAGAGCTATGCGGATCGTCGAAGAAGGCCACTAGAATTTATGGTGGGTGATCATGTCTTCCTGAAAGTATCACCTACCAAAGGTGTCATGAGATTTGGACAGTCTGGTAAGCTGAGCCCGAGGTATATTGGTCCGTACGAAATTCTGGAGCGAGTCAACGAAGTGGCTTATCGACTAGCTTTACCCACAAACTTGGATCGAGTACATAACGTCTTCCATATATCGATGTTGAGGAAGTATATTTCTGATCCAAGCCACGTAATTAGGCACGAGCCTTTGCAATTGAGGAACGATCTGTCGTATGAAGAAAAACCGATTGAAATTCTCGATCGTAGAGAAAAGCAGCTCAGGAATAAGACAATCCATATGGTCAAAATTTTATGGGCTAACCATTCATCGTCTGAGGCCACGTGGAAAGTAGAAGATCAAATGAAAGCAAGATACCCCCACCTATTTGCTTAGATGATTTTGATGTAAACTTTTGTTTTGATACGTGAATGAAATGCATGATTTTGAAATGTGTGATTGAGCCAGTTTGATGTTTGAATCTTTATATCATATATATGTGCAACTTTCGAGGACGAAACTTATTCTAAGGGGGTGAGGATGTAATATCCCGAAAATTTAAGCTTCGTTAACAGTAATAATTAAGCTTAATAAATTATTTAAAAATTTATTTAATTGACTCTCTAATAGATTTGAAACAAAATAAAATAAAGTATATGATAATATAAGCCAAGTTAGTATGATGGTAGATTAAAGGAAAGTAGGAAAAGTTGCTAATTTTAGTAAATACAAAAGAAATGGAAAATTTCTAAAGATGGAAAATCACCATCCACACATCTCATCTTCTTCCTCAAGCTCCATGTCCTTGCTCCCCAAGGCTTCTAGAACTCCTTGCTCCCCAAGTATACTTCACCATTAAGCATTCATTATTTTTATTGAATTTTGCTCCTAAGATTACCATAAATAGTATGCTGATTTTACTATTCATCTCCATCCAAAAATCAGAAAATTTCAAACACCAACCTTCAACCACTACTCTCCTGTTTTCCGGCCATCCTCCGACCACCACTACCACCCGTCTGCGCGCCAGACAGCCACCGCCGACTGCCGGCGCCACCTTCGCCTCCCCCGCCTCGTCCTTTCTTCCTCCTCCCTCTCGTCTGCTCGCTGCTCCTCTTCTCCCCCTCTGTCTCGCTGCACTCTCTGCCCCGCCTGGGCTGCTGCTGCGTCGCCCCTGCCGCCAGCCACGTCCGCGCCCAGTGATACGCTCATGTTATACGGTGTATGTACGTTATTTTGGGTGCACTCCGCTAGAGGTTTTGATCATAATTGTTCACATTTGTACTATACTTAGCCCTTAGCGGAAGTTGGGAGTTATACGAGATAATTAGTGTTAGTGTCATGTGTTTCGAGATTTTGTGGTAAAATGGGTTTGAGTTATATGCTTGGAAGTGTTCCTAGGTGTAGCTCAATAGCATTGCACCATCTCAACAACGAAGCAGCCCAAGCACAGCATCATCGAAGCCCAGCATCCAAGCCAGCACAGCAGCATCGCCCAGCTCTCGCATGCACGTTCACCAGCCGCATCGCATGCTCACTGCCCAGCACTCATCGCCCAGCTCTCGCCCA